>OZ026514.1:34662378-34716168 GCA_964019695.1 Loripinus fragilis
CCTACAAGGACTTGTTTCTTAGAGTTACATCGTGTTATGAAAGTAATCACTAGGATACTAATGTACCAAAAGAGGAATGTTTCCATTAACCCATATAAGCCTTGCGCCTTTTTATGGGGCATAGGGCAAACAGTGCTGGCCCAGATCAGACGCCGCAAATCGCGGCGTCTGATCATGGCCTCCACTATTTGCTTGCGGAATGTCCTATTAAAATTTGAATGAAAATGAAAATTACCACCCAACAGCCCTTAAAGCGGAGATGGACTGGTCCAATTGATAAGAGTGGGAAATTCCGTTCCGCTTATATAGCAGTCAGATGCATAACCACTAAAAGTTAAAAAATATATCACTTAAAGCAGTCAATTATTTTTGCAACAAAATCAAAAGTAAACTGTCTGAGTGAAAGTGTCTTTTTTCATCTTTATATTCTGGATTTACAGCAATTTTCATGGTCATATGTGTAATTTTATCTGCAAGATCTATTACATACCTTTATGATTGTGCAATAAAATTCCGTACGCATCGTCTAGAAATATGTACGCAGAGTCATTGAAAATCAGAAAAAAACTCTTTTTAACTGGAATAAGTTATACTTTTGAGCTTGTAAATTTTACCTTGGCCTAAATAATTTCAAATATAACCTATATAAGTTACTTTCTGTAGCCTCGCTTTAAAATCATTGCTGAAAATGTACAATTTTAACTTCTTCAAGTGATAACTATTTTAACTTACACAGTTTATGCCCCTGACTGTTTAGGATAAGTAGATACTACTACTAGTAGTACTTAGTGATGGTGACTGTCGTCATTGATTTTTGTCCGAAATATGTAACGGTTCATACGATTCTATGTATGAATTCCAACATTTGGAATCATCACTTTTCAGCTTTTGAACACAATGCTAAACAAGTGGGCCCTCGGGCCCTTGGTCGCTCACCTGAGAATGGCAGATCAGTGGAGTGGAACCATTTGTGAAATTCGGTAGAGTGCATCATGAGGAGCAATTCTGTAAAATTATTTTGAATTTGGGTCAGTGGTTCAGTAGAAGATGTTGTTTAGAAGATTTCTTATCTGGAGCTCTAACAGTCCTCCTATTTGGTGCAGCAGAACCATTTATGTAATTTAGAAAGAGGGCATCATAGAGAATTTTCATGTGAATTATAAGGTTTTTGGACCAGTGGATCAAAAAGGGCAAGGGTTTAAAGACATTTTTTATCTAGAGCTCTGACAGCCCCTTTGTTCAGCAAACTCTAACCATTTGTGCAATTTTGCTAGAAGATATCATAAGGAACAATTCTTTGAAATTATTTTGAATTTGGATCAGTGGCTCAGGAGTAAACGCCGATTAAAGGTATTTCTTATCTAGATATCTGGCAGCATTTTTGTTCAGCGGAATGTAATCATTTGTGCAATTTTGATAGAGACTATTATGAGGCATCAGTCTGTGAAATTATAAAGAATGTGGCTCCGTGGTTCAGGAGCAGATTTTTCTTTTTAAAGATTTCTTATCTGGAGCTCCGGCGGCCCTTCTGTTCGGTGGAGCGGAACCATTTATGCAATTTTGAAAGAAGGCATCATAGGGAACATTCATGTGAAGCTATATGAAATTGTGACCAGTGGTCCAGGAGGAGATGTCGTTTAAAGACTTTTCTTATCTAGAGCCCTGGCAGCATCTTTGTGCCATGGACTGGAACCATTTGTGCAATATTGAAAGAAGGCATTATGAGGAACAATCCTGTGAAATTATTTTGAATTTGGACCAATGGTTCAGGGGTAAATGCCGTTTAAAGGTATTTCTTATCTGGAGCTCTGGCAGCCTTTTTGTTCAGCAGAATGTTACCATTTGTGCAATTTTGGTAGACGGTATCAAGAGGAACATTTCTGTGAAACTATTTTGAATTTGGGCCGGTGGTTCAGGAAGATTTCTTATCTGGAGGTAGTGCGACCCTTCTGTTCCGTGGAGCGGAACCATTATGCAATTTTGAAAGAGGGCGTCATGGGAAGCATTCATGTGGAATTATATGAAATTAGGACCAGGGTTACAGGAAGAGATGTCGTTTAATGAAAAGGTTTAGGACCGACGACGGACGGACGGATTGCGGCCGACGGACAAAGACCGATCACAATAGCTCACATTGAGCCTTCGGCTCAGTTGAGCTAAAAAGCTAAAATAAATGAATAATCAAAATGATACTAATTAGTCTATCTTTTAACAGCTAAGTTTGATACTCTTTGTGAGTCGTCTGCCAAAACCGACTTAACAATCAAATAGAAACAGTGCACGAGCCTTTATGCTTATCGGCTATGCGATCAGCGACGGCTCAGACGAGCCTGCGCATCCGCGTTTATTCACCCGCCTTTTTAACTAGATCTGGTCCGACGTTTGTCAGATCTGGTCCGACGTTTTGTCTTTGACACCCTGATGGTATTCTTATAAGATTCGTATTAAAAGCAATACTTTGAAAAAGTCATGATATACTGACTGACAAAAGAAACGCTACATACTTCCTGATTTTGTTGCACTTATGAAAAGCTACATACACGCTATATTTAAAAAAAAAATGTAGCTTGTAGTCTAGAGTCCATGTAACGTTTAGCGTTGTTATTATTGCAATTTATGTCTGACGTCTGACGCAATGGTGTCATTTGCTATATAGTGGTTTTACAGCCACCCCATCTAACAGTTAACCATTACGATAGTTAATCATTTTTGAAGGCTTAAAAAGTAATTGGCGCAAAGTTTAAGAAAAACACCGTATACTTACATGGGATTCTGCCAACTCATGTCTACGACAATTTCAAAACTTACCGAAACTGACGTTTCTTATTTTTCAAGTATACCTCAAAATGGCGAAGGGTAACTGGATAATGCTGTATATGTTAATTGTTTGCAACATGTGTAAGCAATATCTGCATTGTACCGTAAAATGGCGGCATTCGCTTTGATGTTATTGAAGACGTTAACTTCAAACTTTGCATACAAGCTGTATGTCGAAATCAACATGTAGGCGATGCAAATCTGTTTCAAAAGTCAGGATTCATGAGCATCTTTCTTTGACTTTAGTATTGTTCTCTTCCAGAATACCATATAACGTGCATGTCTTTTTCAATTCTTAATAAAAGGTAAGAAAAACGACGTCAATTTTCAACGTTTTGATTTCCACCATTAAATTTTCTCAGATAGAACATTTTGAGGTACAACAAAAACATGCCATTAAAAATGAAAAATAATCCGTATTTACATTTATTACCTCATGTATAAATATTTATATAACATGACTTTGAATTTAGATGTGGCGTTTCTTTTGTCAGTCAGTATATATTCCCTAGAGTTCAAAGAGCCAATTAAAATTCCTGCAAAACGAATTGAGACAGATATAGAAGAAATAACTTTAGAAATTATAAATAAGCCGCGACATGAGAAACCCGATAATGTGACTGTTCGTCACGACAAAATTCAGATCAGCCTAGAAATCTGCTCAGTCATATCAGAGTGTTCTCTAACTGCATGAAAAAAAGGCTCCTAACGGTTACGCACTGAGTGAACAGCGAGCCTCTGATCAGACTGGATGGATATCAACGCTGATCTGGGCCTTCGCTTGACGCACACTCATGATGATGGTTTCGTCCAATATATGGTATCGCTGGAACCCTGAAGCTATTAATGCAATTATCGAAGATTAAACTATTATTTCTTACGTCGTCACGTGGCATTATTGTCAATAACCGACTGCGTAATTCCCTACAGAATCGCAGAACGTGAACTGACCAGAGCACACAATTCACACTAAGATGTCTGTGCCGGGGTCTGTGCTCCAATATCAGTAAACTATTATATAGATCAAAAGTTGCATTTTTGTGAAATGTAAATCTTACTCTTAAATTTATTATTTTAAGTTGTTCTAGATGTGTTATCCAGTAGGACTATCAATCATTATAACTTTTTTAACTGGAGGCTGAGTCCAGTTCTACTAGAAAAATCGAATGCTAGTAAGTAAATAACTGAGTGCATTAAATGAAATTCAAATGAAAAAAGAATAAAGGAGTTATAGAATATGAACCGCCTTTCCAGAAATTCTTGATCCGCGCCTGCAAACCACCAAGCCATATACGAGGGTCACTCAAAAATAGCTGATAGTTGATACATATCTCTTACGTAGGCCAACGTACAGTAGTCAAATTTTACAGATGTCATGCCTATATAAGATCATGCAAGGTATCGACTGCTGTTGCTAAGCGACCAATGTGACCTAATGCCATGAGTTCACGTTGGAATAAAGCGTTGCCATAGAAACACGATACAAATTCAAAAGGCATCAACGTGTACTTTTGTTGCAAGAAAGTGTTTAACATATTTTGTTAAATGCCACAACTGTAATTGAGGCATTAATTTTTTTCCAGAAATACAAAAAAAAAATCAGAACATTCCACCCCAACTATACCCCACCCACTAATTATGGTTTATTCTAGAATAAAAAATTATCAACTAAGAATCATATTTATTTGACTATTTCATTGTGTTAATATATGAATGCATATCTTAAAGAATCCTAACTTACATTATTTCACGCTGCGTTGTGTATGCACAGCACAAAATGATAATAATATTAAAAAAAAATATGACGAGTATGAAAAATCAATTTCCTTTCGGAGCAGTTTATTTTTATGAGAAACGTCTGGATTTTTTTTATTTGTATAAAAATGCATCATTTTTTAGTTGATGAGAGGATCCAAATACCACTATAAGCGGGCCATCATCGGCCCTCTAGCGAAACGCAATTTAAGCCGATGATGGCTCAGTATTGAATGCTGGCCTGGTAGCTTTGTGATTTTAGTGGATCCGGACCAGTATTGCTAAGAAGCCCAATGTGTGTGTGAATTTTCAGGACTCGGACCAGGACCCCCTGCCCCCACCAACCCCCTCTGGATCCGCGCATGTGTTTTAACTTGAAAATACTTAGTCAGCCCGAGGTGCTTGCTTGACGCTCGAAAGGTAACAGCTGAAGTCATTAATGAGCAGCGACATGTGATTTCCTACAATGTGGTATTTGACATGTGTAGACTCAGACGAGCCTGTGCAGCATCCTTTTAAGCTTAGAAACTCCAAGCAATGTACCGTCAGCAGCATATTACTCATAGATTATTTCAGCGAGTAGCAAAGGCTCTGATCAGACTACGAAGTCTGATCTGAGCATTTGCTGGTCGCACATACGACATTGTTGAAAACCTTATGTTACCGCTACTTTTTGTTTTGTTTAGAAAAATTCATTGTACATGAGAAAAGTTATATTTTAATGTTTAAGCGATGGTTTCAGCTCAATTATGTTCACACCGGGTAGGCAGCAATCGAAAACGCCAATACTATCGAGGAACGTAGATAAAAAACAATAGAAACAGCGTTTTCGATTGCCATTTGTCGCCACACTGGTAACAAATGGCAATCGAAAACACTGTTTCTATCGATTTTTGATCCGCGTTCGTCGATTGTTAATAACGTTTTCGATTTCCGCCTACCCGGTGTGATGTTAGAATCAGTTGAATATGGAATGACGATTTGCTTGTTTTTACATTCCGTTATCACTTGGATCTGCTATTCATCAGTACCTTATTACTCTGCCCAAATCAGCGTACCGCGACGCTTTCAGGAAGTGGATATATCGGCTGAAGCTTTGCATTTCTAGCCACGGGGAGTTCATTGATGGCATGAAATGAGCACCTTTGGGCTTACTTGAAATTTGAAGTCTCCAGATGGAAATAAGCAATTCTTTTCGAACATCCCTCTTATGATCCCAATATCACCACACGTTTGATCGAAAATCAATGTGATCTGAAAATATTTAATCAGTCACATGTTTGGTATGGAATCCTGTATTTGCAACCTGGCCATGATTTCCATTGAAAAAAAACTTCAAATTAATATAATAAGAGCCACGACGCGAGAAAACCAGACCTACTTGCACTCGAACAACCAAAAACCTGCACATGGATCCGTGCAGCCTGATCAGCGTCTTTTGATCAGCGACTTTGTTATTCGCTTTGGAATAGGCAAACTGGCTCTGTGCAAACTTTCAATATTCTAGCTAGTATCTGTACTTTGCAGCTGATCATGAGCGGGCTGGTTTTAGCTTTACAGTGTTACTTGATCGGAAACCCCTAAGACAGGTTTTATCGCAAGTCGATCCCCATATAAAAAAATAAGTGTTTATGTTTTAGCAGTACATATCGCAGGCTTCTTTTATCACCAGCATGTGCAAACTTTTGTATTGAGATGCTTCTGTGATATTATATCATTGAACTCTTTGCATGCTGGGTAATTGTGCTTGCTCTATTGTCGCCTTTTGATTTTTTTCAAAATCAACTTCTTAGAAAAATCATGACATCAGACATCAGCAGAGTGTCAAACAGTTTGGATCCAGATCAGGCTTGCCGACACTGATCAGCATTATCAAAATAACCACCGTGTATATGACGAAATTCGTTCGCTGTACTATTTATCATCGAAAAATGGATGCGGCTGGACAATTTGTGTGCTAAGACGCAAGGCTATTCTGCCACAAAAGGTAATATCTTATGGGGAAATTTGCATTAGCACCTCTGATGGACAGCCATGATCCAGGGGAAACCAAATATACACAGAATGCTGAACAGCTCTTTCAACACGTTCTTCGGTAAAGCAAAAAAGTTGATAAAATTAACTCACTTTTGACTCGCTTGCGTCGCGCGTGCATTTTTTCTCGGAACGGCCGCTGGATTTATATTTTCTATGTCTGACAAGACTTTAGTTAGAAGTGCGTAACGAAAATTTAATTTTCTTATTTCTCAACCAAAACATATGTTGTGGGTACTCAAAAGTACCGTCTCAATGAGATGGTTCTTTTGAGCACCCAAAACATTTATCAAAACTGATGTGTATGGAAATATTTACATTTTACTCTGATTTTTTTTGTTTATCTAAACCTGTGAATGGAGTAGTCCATGTGCTGTTATCCGGCTTATGAGGATATAAACATTATACATGTTCATGCATTAACATTTGCCAGGTACCGAGGAAGTATCAAGAAAGCTGTTTAAACAAGTCCCAAAAGACTGGGCACTTGTTAATGCAATCAACAGATTTAATATGAATCGCTATTCTTGCATATTCTACATGATTTTAACCCAAATTGCACTAAAACATTCAAGTATCCGCTTTTTGTTACAACAAAATGACGCCAGCTTGTAAACTCTTGAGTGCCATCACGTCGTCGCAGGCAGCGTTTGTCGCAAACAACATCATCGGCGAAATGACCAGTCTACCTGTGTAACGTCATGCAAACAACTCAGGGCTAGATTAAAGTATGTTCCTCACATTGACCCAGCTTCCAACTACCAAATATTGTGTAAGTTTACCTTTGAAATGTTTTGCTAAGTCAAGGCTGGAACATATTTTATACGAAAAACATTAACGCATCCCCATTTGTATATTGTTTGCACACTTAAATAGTTGTCAGGCATACTGATCACACAGATCGAATCAGATCTATTTAACATTGTGTGGTATTAATAAAAAAACTTACTAATTTAACCCTTCAACTTATTTAGTATTTACTATTTTAGAGTTGTTATTTTTTCAAGCCATATTTATCTCCCGCATTGCCCATGGTTTTAACATCATTAAGTATGTTTTTAATATAATATTCATAGTCACGATAATTATTGTATTCATAAATCACATTTCACATTTGATTTTATCCGTTACTTCCCAGTCAACAATTTTTCAGTTATGCCTGGACAGGTCTTCCTGGGTTGAACCAGTACTATGCAAGGATTACAGTTGACTTTTAGGGAGATTTCACACCTTAACAGTACAAACTCTAGGCTAAATTTTAGGCTTCAAGCTGAGTGCGACATAACATGATGGAGCCACTTTGACGTGATTAAGATATTATCATGAGTGTGATGGTAGGTTGGAAAAATCTGTCCCGAGGATCGCCGTTTGGCATCACGAGTGTTGCCGAGTGATGACAAACGGTGATCCCGAGGGACGGATTTTTTCTATCCTACCCTCATACTAATCATGGTTTCTTTTTCTAGCTCACCACTGGTTTTATTTATTTAATTTAAAATAAGCATCCAGAAGTCCCTGAATACTCTAAGATGCAATTTCACACAATGACGTTACTTGACGTCCTGGGTAAGATAGCATGGGTAAGATAAGTTTTCTATCACAGGGTAAAATCTCAGATATCCTTATCCGGTGTGCAAGAAAAGAACTTCTATCCTATGATAAACTCCCAGATGTCCGTATCCGGTGTGCAAGAAAACCATTATCTCCAAAATTATCTTCAACTACTCACCCTAGATGGTCGACAGCTTGTTCTTCCTCGTTTGCTGCACTTATATATTACTATTCAACTCCACACGTTGTAAATACATGCACTTAGGAATCAAAGTTTTAACATTTTCTGTGTCAATCACAGCAGACGGTCTGTACATTTATTTTTCTTTCTTGCTTTCAGATGTATTTTGCAAAAAATAGATACATATCCCTCGTATCGTTCCCATTAAAAATTATAATACCATACACTGACATCTGTTTTCATCTATTGATGGATTTACAATGAATGTGATAGTGTTGTTAGCATATTCCGTTGTTTCTCATATTTCTAAGAATACGCCCAGAAATATATTGGATTTTTAAATGATGCTTCGCTTAAAGGCGGAAATAATGTGTCAACAGTCATTTCCATAACTCATTGCCTGATAGGTAATTTTCCATGCCTTTTTCTCGAAAAAAATCTTTCAGTATTACCATCTGAGTAATAAAGTTTGGACCCAGATTAGGCTCGTCATTTTGCCGGGCCTGATCTGGGTCCAAACTGTTTGCAAACGTTATCAGCAGGCAACACGAGTAGGCAAAGAGTTAATCAGTTCAAATTAAATAATGCTATGGTGTACGACCAATTCTGACCGCAGCGGGGTTTTTAAAATCTGGTACATTTTTTCTAAAACCTATTACAAAATCTAGTAACCTTTTTGTCATTCTAAAGCAAGAGTTCTCATTTAAACATTTAAATCTCTCAATAGCTTATGTTTGGTAAATTTAGCAAGCCATTATTGTCAATATATAGAGAGAATATAGTTAAAGTCTTGACTATGAGATTTAATTCATCGGTTGATGGGAGTTTTGGATGGAATATGGCATTCATATCATAAAGTGAGTGAAAAATGAAGATATTTCATGAGTGGCGACGCCACAAATTACCAACACGTGAATACGATTTTAATCCACGAGCTGAAAAAAATGTCATTTATTAAATAAAATTTAAAAAAAGAACGCATTCATGCATGAAGCCTATACGCCCATTGTCAAATACACGGAAATCCACGTTTGAAATATTGAGGCTCACTAACTCATGGATTTAACCTTGACAGTACGTAAAATGGGCCTCGAGTTGCTTGCATGGCGGTACAAGGGGTTTTAGCATTGCGGGCCCAGCCTGACTGATCATTTATTCAATGTTTCCGTTCGCGAAAACGTTGAGCTCTGCTATGACGTTGTGGCGGCGAGTTTACAAGCTGGAAACAGGATGTCAATAATTAGCGGGGTTTAAAAAACGAGTTGGTTTGAATCGGGTAAAATATGCAAGAATGACGATCACACGTTTTATCACTACAACAACACTCGTCTGTTCACTTGGAGAAAATTCCCTGGGGAAACGATAAATGTAAGTAGAAGACCAAGGGTTCAAAAAAGTCAAAAATAAACATTTAGGTATTCCCCCCTTTTTAGCAGAGTTTTCACTGGTTTTATCCTTCAATACATAGTATAGGCAGTATAAAACCAGATATTAAACTCAAGTTAAGTCTTGCAAACATACCTGTAACAGAGTGTTTATTACGTTACCCTTCATTTTCTTAAAAACAAAATATGTAATTAAGTCTATTTAGGTAGAAGTTAAAATGTTTAGATGAACAAAACATTGTTGCAATCTATAAGAACATGGAATTCTCTACACATATTGGTGTTTTCAAAATTTGTTTTGGTCCATTATCCTTTCATTTACGTTACATTTCCAACTATACCCTTAAAATTATTGATATTTTGTTTAAAAAAGTTTCACTTGGCAAAATTTTCTATAGGTGTTTAAATTCATGATAGCATGTATTCAAAAGACCATTAACTGATCATTTCAAAACTACACACAGATATGTTCTTACATAAATACTTTGTCAATTATAAGCTGATTAATTAGATGACCATAGATACAACTTTATATAAGTTAAAAACCTCAAAAGTTTGAAAATAAGAATGCAAGTTTTTCTGTTAGCTTTTAAACGCCTTATAAACATTGTTTTGATATCACCGACTTAAGAATAATACTTAACAACTTTTCTGGTGTTAAATATCATTTTGTTGTTCGATTTTCAATATGTAACGTATAAAATAAAGTTGAAGACAAAAATATTGCTTAATATCTTAAATTATTCATCACTGAAGAGTTTATTTCATTTAAAAAGGGGGTGCTGTGTTTGATATGCTTAAAGGGGCATTTTTTCCAAAAGAAAAAATGTATCAATATTATATTTGTCTCCACTGTTTTCCGTATACAACTGAGGCTATACGCCACAAATTACCAACACGTGAATACGATTTTAATCCACGAGCTGAAAAAAATGTCATTTATTAAATAAAATTTAAAAACGCATTCATGCATGAAGCCTATACGCCCATTGTCAAATACACCTCAAACAAGCTTAGGTATTTCCACATTTTTTTTGATTGAACAAAAAAAAAATCTAATAAGTTATTTAAAAGCGACCAATGTTTTGTGTCGAAAGTGTTAACACTCATCACAATTATATAGAATAGTAAATAACATTTCAGTTCTATCAAATAAGATTCATTTACGACAAAATATCAAATAATTTCTGAAATGATGTGTGGATGTTGGAAACTTTGTTTGCTGTTGCTCATGTGGTTGTTGGAGTTGTTTTTTTTGTTGTGTCTTTGTTTTCTAATTTGTTTCTAGTTCAGCAATCGTCTTGACAAGGTAGAATGCTGGTTGCTTCACTTTAATTATCTTGTAGATGTCTGTGTTTCGTGTCCCTTCCTTAAGATGCAGTGGATCATTCAGGAGTCTGTGATGGTGACATTTATGGTCATGTTCTCTTATAGAAAGAAGGCGTTTGCTGGCAATCTAGATAGTATCACTCCTTTATGAATTTATAAAATAAAATGTTGTTTGCGTTACATTAAATTTAAGGAAGCATGTTTGTTTGTAACTTTGTTATCATTTATTCTTAGTGGCTCAGTTATGCAAACTGTTTAAACCACATCTATTTATGCATATATCAAAACTCAGAATGTATGTGATGCGCTGACCTTTTTGTTGGACAACTTTTTTATTCAATTTGACGCCAAGCTGGATAGACAAGTAGTTGGGATTCCTATGGTCACTCATTGTGCTCCCCTGGTTGCCGATTTATTCCTGTTTTGTTATGAGAGGGACTTTATGATGTCTCTTCCTGATGATAAGCAGGCTGATGTTATTGATGCTTTTAGCACCACATCCAGATATTTGGACAATATTTTAAACATTAATAATGTTTATTTGGCAATATGGTCAGCCAAATATACCCTTCAGAGCTCAAACTAAATAAAGCCAAAACCTCTGATACCAAAGCCGCATTTTAGACTTGCATTTATCAATTTGTAATGATATTTTTCTACCAAAATTTATGATAAACATGAATTTGAAATCATCAATTTCCCATTTTTAGATGGTGAAGTTCCTCTCTCTGCATCCTACGGAGTCTATATCATTCAACTCATTGGCTTTGCTAGAGCATCTAGCCATGTTGCTTACTTTAACACTCGCAATAAACTGTTTACTCATAAACTTCTTAAACAATGTAATCGGTATCATAAACTTTGCAAAACCTTTTCTAAATTTTTTATATGATATTATGATATGATATCTAATTTCCAAGTTGGATTAAATCTCGCTGCGCCAAGGACTTTCGGAACCCGAATTCTATGGTGACTTGGTGTATACATTGAAGAAGATTGTTGGCTCTAATAATTTTTCAGCGCAGTTCATCAAAATAATTTCCCATTATAAAAAGAATGGCTATATTATTAATGTATTACAACAGACTGCATGCTTGGTGGTGAACCCAATCACGCTTTCCTCTTTAATTGCACGCCGGAGGGTCGGACTTCAGACTCTATGACGGTTCTGACTTAAGACTTCTCTATTGATAAGATGGTAGGGACCTGCTGCTTTGGCTGTTGTAAGGCCAACTGGGGTTTACCTGTTGAATTTCTACGGTATTCAGTTTTATTTACCGTTGAGTCCTTATCTTTGCTCTATCTCATTTTTATATCTTGATTTATATATTCTAGGAGATGGTGCATGGATAAGTTAGGGGTCTTTCATGCAAAACAAACATCTGTGTGTCTTGATCCACATATGAACTAAGGGTGAGTTTGGCGCCGGGAAACCGGTTTGAGCCCTCTAGTAAAATATTTTTACTGACCGTTCCAAAATGGTACTTCTTTTTTGGATCATTCATGTTATTTTTGGTGTGTGTTTGTTATGCTTTTGTGTGCGTCTGTTTATTGTTGCATTGTGGTCACCTGCTGGGAAAGGGCTGACCTCTTGGCTCACGTTTGTGATGTCCTATTGTGAGTTTGTTACTTTAACATTGGTATCCTGGGTCAGGTGTGGTACTTCATTGTATCGATTCCTGAATTTTGCCCTCTTTCGTTTTTTTAATTAACCCATGCTATGAAATTTAATTTCAGCTCATTTTTAACATGGATTTCAATGTTTGATTAATAAAACTGATAGTCCTATTAACTAAATACTACAAATCATTTGTCAAAGCAATGCAAACTTTAAAAACTGAACAGGTTATTCAAAATGAATTATTTTCATTGAAATGAGAGAAATCATTCATTATGATGGGTTTTGCATGGCAAGGCAGTGATCATATTCAAGGAATCTGGATTTTTTCAGTTGTAATTTATGATACCAATTTAACTTTATAAAATTTCAACGGACAAAAAATGTTTAGGCCAAATTTGACAAGGACACATTAAAATTACAGATAAAAAGATTTTACAAATTTAATAAGAATCTTGATGGGAATAGCAAAATCTTGGAGTAAAAATAGCAGGCATAAGATCAAACTTAGTTTTAGCAATTAGTGCTAATATAGCTGATGTTTTTTTTATAATAATACCATAGCAGCCATTGGTCCTCATTTTAAACAAACTGTTGCAGGAATCCTGTCAGTTAGTTCTTTTTTTGTGCGTTAAATAATAGATGAGTTGTAAACACATCAGGGTTTAGAAACAAAAGGCATATATTAGATGATCAACTTTGATAATAAAGATTATAATAAGAAGATACCCTAGTTAGTATCATTCCTAACACAAATAATAGATTTACATGTTATGCTAAGAAAGTATACATACACTAAGCGAATAGTATGTTTGCATATTTAATTTGTCTGTCACTCTTTTTTTTATAAATCGTCTGCATAAGAAATTATAGTTCTTTTGATTTGTAAAAGTATCATGATACATCTCAGATAGTGATAACATTGTATCTTTTGCCAACTTCACTATATGTAAGTATGATGCAGCAAAGCATTTGTTGAGTATACTATCTGAAAGTATTCTTTGACAGTAGCATTCATATGGATTTTGTTTCTATTATATGAAATATCGATATATTACACATATAGCATCATTTAACAAGTTGATAAATCTTTAATGGGTATTAATTAGTTGATTTTAAGGCCTGAATGACAGTTACCATGATTACCTAATGTGAGTATAAAATTTAATAGTGTCCTGCTGAATAAAACAAACATTAAAGCAAATTCTATATCACGTATACTGATAAGCTCTGTAGCTGAAAAGCGAACGTCTGCAAACACTCATATGCCACCCTGGCATGTATGATCAATCAAGTTCTCTTCTAGAAAGTTGTTTGATGAATGTCCTGATTATCGATGTCTAATCAATTAGAAATGTCTACAATACTAACAAAGCTTTTCCAACTTATTAACAGACATGTTTCTGTTTCTAAAGCGTTACAATGGTAATTTAGAATAATGTTATCCTATTTCATTGCAGGTGTAGAACTAGGCAACATAATGATAAAAGTAATGTTCTTTAGATTTTTGTTATAAACGTTACCAACATAATTAATATTCTTTTTCACCAAAGCGGACACGCTGTAGATACTAAAATAGTACAATTCTATGTATAGCTAAGGCTGGTGCTAAATCAGAGACAGAAATCATCACGATTTCCACAAACTTTAGTTTTGTTGCATATGACATTTATGAAGACATTCTTAATGTTTCACTTCTTGAATTAGAGTTCTGCTAGGAATATCTTAAAGCTTTTAGAGTTTTGAGTTATATTTTGTGCCTATTTGTTTTAAATATTGCTGTTGTAATCAGTAGCTGTTTATTGATGCATATAGTTGATGGCTTTTACAATGTATGATGGATCTGACTATGTTACTGTGTGTTTTATATTTATTTATTGAGCTGTTGGCGGTGAAAAAAAATGTTTTGTAGATGTAATTTAACGCCATTTAATGCATAAAAAGAAGCAAATACATGGTAGTGGCACAGAGATTAAAGAATCGTTTAAGTTTTTTTGAAACATAATTTGATTATTAATAATAAATCAGTATCAGATATCCTATTTACATGATTCATAATGGTATTTAATGTGCTTTATGTTCAAGTTTTTCCCTTTAAAGCAAGCATGATTTTGTTGATGCTGTATCTCATTCATATTAAATGTTCAAAAAGAGAGCATTTCCAATCTAATTTTTAGCACTTAGATGGTAGTCAATTTCAAATTCACCAACTAGCTGTTTGAACGCATATACACATACCATTGAGCAAAAGTTTTGTTTTATTAGAAAGTAACGTATATAACAGAACTACCAGGTGCCTAAACTAATTATTATTATTCTGCTATTAAGCTGCATCTAATTGTAAGATTTATAATAATGATATGTAGGAAAACAATACAAATGATGTTAACTCTATAATGGTAGTTTCCCTATTATCTAAGTATTAGACTTGACTGTTGCATGGTAAATGCACATGCTCATAAAACGCTGACAGACATCAAATTTTGTAATATATAATGTGGCTAATAAGATCTTAAAGTACAAAACTCTCTATCCACATGTCTTTTGGCAGCCCATGGCCAAGTAAACAATAATAATATGTTTTAAAAGTAAGTAACGTATATAATCATTACATTGCTACTCTGCAAATGTTTTTTGTACACTGAGATAGTTAGGTTCAAATGTGTACGCGACACTGTTTTTGCGTATACGGTAGCTTCGCATCTGGGCTGATACAAATGTAAATTTTTGTTTTTGATAGTACTATGATATACAAAATGCTGTTATCTGAATGTAAAATGAAAGTGATTTAAAAATCGACCCCATTGGTCACGTTTGCATAGAACCCATTTACCTGTGCTTGAACAGGGGTCAAATGACATGGCCATAATGAAATCAATAGCTTTTAAAATGACAAGAGTTTTATTGATTTATAACATAACGCCTGCACAAAGGATGCTGGCGATCATCACGCGTTTCAGATAGTACTAAGTGTTACCTTGAAGATCGCCATGTCGTCAAACAACTAAAAACCAGGAAAGCTCCTGGCTGGGATAAAGTGCAGAACGAACATATCATTCATGGTGGGCCAAACCTGCTTTATTATGTCGGCAAATTATTTAATGCGATCTTGAAAAATGAGCAAATCCCGTCAGCATGGAAATTAAGCATTATTATTCCTATTTATAAAGGGAAAGGGAAAATCAAATCCGATCCTGATAACTATCGCCCAATATCCCTGTTACCCTGTATGTGCAAACTATTCGAAAAGGTTCTTATGGAGCGAACAAATACTTTCCTACATCAGCTCCCACAAAGATTCCCATGTCCGCAGCAGCAAGGATTTCAGAAACAATTGTCATGTAATACTGCTGCATTTAATTTGCAAGAAACAATCCTTTACAACCTAGAGCTCAACAGCAACGTATACGTAGCGTTTCTTGACATTCGCAAAGCGTTTGATACTGTGTGGCACGACGCATTGCTTAACAAGCTCGACCAAATAGGAATAAAGGGCAAAATATGGCGCCTAATTAAAGACTCGTACACTGGTATACACTGTAAAGTTTCCATAAATGGTATTTTGTCAAAACTTATAAAGATGCGACGTGGTATTCGTCAAGGGGGAGTAACCTCTACTGGTTTTTACCTAGTTTTCATTGATGGTCTCCTCGTCGAACTTCAGCTTTCTGGTTTTGGTGCAGCGGTCTGTTCTGTAAGGTCTGGCAACCCGGCACTAGCAGACGATTTAGCACTAATAGCCACATCGCCCTTAAACTTGCAGAAAATGCTCGATATCGTATACGCTTATGCATACAAATGGCTGTTTATGATACATGCAGAAAAATCGTGCGTTCTCATTTTTTCACTCAATAAGCGAACTAAATCGGCTTATCCTTTCTGCATTGGTAATGAGCAATTGCGCGAAGAATCAACAACAACTTATCTGGGAATTCTTCAAGACGTAAGTTTAAAATCTGTTAAACGCACGCGAGCTAGCATACAGAAAGGCCGCAATGCCTTTCATGCCATGATAGGTTACGGCGTGAAGCCAAATGGAGTAAATCCCTTAACAGCGATTAGCCTATACCGGAAAACTATTATACCGTCTGTGCTTTACGGGTGCGAAATTTGGAACAATCTCTCGACGTCAGAAATAAATAAAATCGATAGGTTGCAGCGGTATATAGTAAAACGTATCCAGGGTTTCTCAGTCCGCACAAGAACTGATATGTGCGAATCAATGCTAGGACTTCACCCTCTGTCTAGCGAAATAATCATCCGCAAACTATCATTTCTGTACAAAATTATCTCCTTACCAGGTTACTCTGTTAGTCAAATGATATTTTTCAGGAAACTGTATCTGTATCTCTCTGATAGTAAATCTATAACTATGGGGTTCATTCCTGATATTTGCAATATTTTATGCGAGTATAACTTGCAATATATTCTGAATAACTGCTGGGACATAGCACGTCTTCCAAGTAAATCACAGTGGAAAAAACAGGTTAAAACAGCCGTGCATTCTAGGTATACCCTACTCTGGAGGCACAGGCTTTACTGTCACAGCGACTTTGCGCGGTTCCGCAAGTTACACACCTCTGTTGCCCCAGCTGTTGTCTGGAAAATGTCGTATTCGGGCTGTGATCTAAAGCTCTGTGACTTTATTGCAAGGCTATGGACATCCATTCCAGACCCAGGTAATAACATCTGCTTGCATTGTAAGCGTTATTATAGAGACTCTCTTATCCACCAACTCACAGAGTGTAAGTGTACCAAACCGCTGAAAGACAGATTTTTGTGTGATTGTAGAGGTATTTTGCCACCAGAACTAGTAGATGTATTATTGTCAGTTGATGCAGACACTTTTGTAACCATTGTTCTGCGTGCCTCTTGCTGGTCTAACCTAGACAGAGCAATAGTAGAAAGCATTTTATCAAAGTCGTTCGCATTTGTCAGAAGCTGTTGTCGTAGCACTTGCGAACACTAATAATCGGAATGCCCATTGTAAAAAGGCTTGTAGTTATTTAAGTCAGAATGATCCAGTGTTCATATTGAGGGGTCACGGTTTACCGTTTCCCGTTTCCACAAAGGGAATATATTACTATTTTCTCTAAGGCTCGAGTTTTTGTCCTAGCAAACACTGCGGGCCCTGATGAGGCGCCAGCTTGTGCGGCATTTCATCTTGGTCTGCACTGTTAACCAAAGTGTTCGTTTGTGGGCTTCCGTTCTACGAACGGTTAATATTTAAATGTTCCAAAATAAATGCATGCACATAAGATGTGATTTCATGATATAAATGATATGTACCCGGTTAGCGGTTAATGTGATCCACGAGATACTACGAAATAACGCCTTACATCTATATACAAGAACTGTTTCTTGTATATATGAAAGGCATTCGTTCGATAATTCTCTTTTTCTGTAAATAGCTATCTCTCAACATTTTTTTCTTTCTTCAAAACCATTTTTGTAGGCAAAGCTGCACATCTCTATTGCATGCCCTTATACTTAACCATTGCATGTTTGTTGTTATCTTATATGTATGAATGTTCTCTTGTAAATCTCTTAATGGAGGAAATAAAGATTAAGAAGAAGAGGGGTGTTCCGAAAGTTCTGATACTGGAGTATTAAATAAATTTTTGGTTACTGTAAAGGCGGCACCTCATGAATGCGTAATTAGGACTTGCCAACCTTAGACATAGGTAAAGCTGAAAATAAGGCGTGGTTTTATTCAGAAGTACATGTTAAGCCTCGGTCACACGAGGGCTTACGACCATGTTGCGACCTGTGTAAGACCAGTCACGTGGTAAAATCGCAAGTAGATCTCATACGAGCGCGCGACAGGTATTAGTGATTGGAAACAGAGGTATTAACAAAGTAGAATCCAGAGAGGTCTTTGTGCATTTTCATGAGCGTGGTTCTGCAGTAGATGATATCAACAGGTGTATACATGTATTTAAAAGTTTTTTGGTGCTTTCACAATTAGACAGGATAAAAATGCAAAAATAAGGTGGAAGACTGTCGCACGTTGGTTTTTATTGATCGGGAGTGATCGTGCGAGCAAAACGCATGAGAATGGGCGGGGCGGAGAGTTTTGAACATGTCCAAAAACCTGCGACCGCGATCCAAGATCACGTGTCGTCTCCGAACAGTATTTATAAGGTCAGACAAGCTTGCACTTTTGAGACAAAAACGTCGGGTCTGATCTCGCTCCAAACTGTTTGGCATTGAAATTTTGTTATAGAGACAGTTCATTTTGAAAACACCTCGAGATGACAAAATGTCCTGAAAATACACCTTTTTTTCTTACCACTAAGGCGGACGCCAAAGGCTAAGAACAGCCGCACCAGGGCTTCTGTGACTCGGTTTGAAGTATGACGCAGCTGTAGAATCAAGACATAGATCATGCAGTCCCACTGGATAGTTGAGCGCTAGGAGCATAGATAACAACAGTGCGGCTTTCGTGGTGTGGTTTATAGTACAATTATATCATATTCAGAAAAAAGAACAGCAACCTATCATCTACTTTATGTAGGTAGAGTGATAGGTCAATAGCGGTCGAGGCCATCCTCCATTAACATCTCTAAGTGTATAAATGTCTGAACTGAAAGAGAGCCAAAATCACAAAGCCTTTGGAGAGGTCGGTAAAGTTAGCACTAATTTTGCTGCAGCAAAAAACGGTAAAGTTGGCAGCAATTTTTCTGCAGCAAAAAACGGTCAAGTTAGCAGCAATTTTGCCGCAGCAAAAAATGGTAAAGTTGGCAGCAATTTTATGGCAGAGAAAAACGGTCAAGTCAGCACAAAATTTCTGCTAGCACAAAAAATTTGCTAGCAAAAAATTTGCTGCTGGCACAAAAATTCCTGCTAGCACAAAATTTGCTGCTAGCAAAAAATTTGCTGTCAGCAAAAAATTTTCTGCTAGCACAAAAATTTCTGCTAGCACAAATTTTGCTGCCAGCAAAAAAATTTCTGCTAGCACAAAAATTTCTGCTAGCACAAAATTTGCTGCTGGCAAAAAAAATTCTGCTAGCACAAAAATTTCTGCTAGCACAAAATTTCCTGCTAGCACAAAAATTTTGCTAGCAAAAAATTTGCTGCCAGCAGAAAAAATTCTGCTAGCAAAAAAATTTCTGCTAGCAAAGAATTTGCTGCAAGCAAAAAATTTTCTGCTAGCACAAAAATTTCTGCTAGCACAAAATTTCCTGCTGGCAAAAAAATTTCTACAAGCACAAAAATTTCTGCTAGCACAAAATTTGCTGCCTGCAAAAAAATTTCTGCTAGCACAAAAATTTCTGCTAGCACAAAATTTGCTGCTGGCAAAAAAATTTCTGCTAGCACAAAAAATTCTGCTAGCACAAAATTTGCTGCTGGCACAAAAATTTCTGCTAGCACAAAATTTTCTGCTAGCACAAAATTTGCTCCTGGCACAAAAATTTGCTGCTGGCACAAAAATTCCTGCAGGCACAAAATTTGCTGTCGGCACAAATGAGCAGTGACATGAGATTTCCAACAATGTCGTATGTGCGACCAGCAAAGGCTCAGACGAGCCTGCGCATACGCGCACACTGATCAGAGCCTTTGCTTGTCGCTTAATTATTATATAAGTGTTAAGCTACTGATCGAACTTAATTTGGTGTTTCTAAGCTTAACTGGAGGCTGCACAGGTTCGTCTGAGTCTACACTTGTCAAGATGGCACATTGTTGAAAATCACATGTCACGGTTTAAATATTCCTGAATACCGGGCCGCGTAGGTAGTCGGTAACGTGTCTGGCTACATATACGTGTCTGACTGCAGATCCTGGTGTCCCGAGTTTGATCGCAGCCCGGTCTCATACTTTCATTGAGATTAATCGTGAAATAATTTCTACCGTCATATCACTCCCTTCCAAGAAGTAGCTGTCAGTTTTAAGCGAAAGTATGCGCACGAAGTACTGGTTTGATTTGATTCATTACGTCCCATCAACAATCATTCAGTTATATAGGAAAGGGTCTTCCAGGGTTGAACCAGTACTAAGCTAGGATAAATATATCTCTCTTAAGGGCACAACGCAACGCCGCCGGTGAGGCTCGAACCCGCGGCCACTCGGTCTCGAGTCACGCACTCTCGCTCCCGAGACAAAGTACTAGTTAACCGCTTCTTCAAGCTTCCCGAGGAAAGATGTGATTAGGTGAGCTGTCCGTCTCGCCATGGCCATAGTTGTTGACTTGGGGACGTGAAGCAGCAAAACAAACAAAAACAAATATTCCTGCTAGCACAAAAATTGCTGCCAGCACAAAATTTACTGCTGGCACAAAAAAATCCTGCTAGCACAAAATTTGCTGACAGCACAAAATTTGCTGCTGGCACAAAAATTCCTGCTAGCAGTGTGGCATCTCCAAACATTATGCTGGCTCCCAGGTGAGCGATTGTTGCCCCATTGGCTACTTGTTTTGACAGGCCCCTCCCCACCGGGAGGAGTCAAAAGGTCAAACATTTATTTTTTCTGAACATGGTCACGTGGTATATCAAATTGAAAAAGGATGACAAGTAGAACAGGATACAAATATAACAATTTACATTAAAATCAGACTGGTGACCATGGGGAGGGATCAAAAGGTCAAAGATCATTAGATCTTCGAGAGATTGGGGATTTGCAATGATGCTCCATCAACTGTATTCTAATATGTTTCCAGGGTTTGAGTGACCCCCGTTTTCTTTTGTAAATGGCTTTAAATTGAACTTAGGAGAACGGCACTTAGCATGTGGATTTAAATGCACACCACGTAACAAAAGCTTATTTTTGGGAGACGCCCTTATTTGTAAATGAAGCCCAAATCCCCTGTACAAAAGAATAACTTAGTTGTTTTTCCCTGTGAATATACCCATGTATACCTCTATAGATACACATGGTATATCTGCATTGCAATGATGATATGTACTAGCCTACTGGAATATCAATATCAGCTGACTCGAGGAAAATCTATATGCACGCACGCAACTGTTAAAGTCTATAGGGGTCCTAGACCGTGCTGTATTGAAAGCAGGCAAATATAAGGCTTAAGCATGAAACCTGCATGTACGTAGTAGCACCTTCCATTTCAATTCATCGACCCTTTTTGCCTACGGGGTAATTTGTCATGGTTTTGTAGTCTTCTGATATTTTTTCCAAAATTAGTTTGTTGTTTTTTACTAAAAAAATCTTTCAGTAATATCAGTAAAGTGTCAAGCAGTTTTGATCCAGATCAGGCCCGTCGTGCCTGATCTGGGTCCAAATTGTTTGCAAAGATTATCAGCAGATAACACTAGTAAGTAAAGAGTTTATGACGACAATTCAAGCAAATTGGAGAGTTGACGAGAAATAGCGAATCGGGGATCTACATTAAACTTAAAAAGCATTAAATATTTGCCTGCTTAAGATATTTAGCTGTTAAACTTTGTTAACAGCAGAAGCAAAGTTCAGGCTAAAATGTTGGGTATTATCTGGATCGATCCTACTTGTATTCCTGAAAGACATATATTTAGAAAATAATTATTTCTAAGAAAATTCAGCAGAGGACAACAACCCAGCATTTAAGGTTTAGACAATTACTTGAATCGTTTTTTGAACACAGGCCATTTCATTGCATCGGTTTTAGGTGTACATTGAAGTTTATAAGTCAGTATAAGCAGTGAATCATAGCTTAATGCACGAAGATTGGTCCAGTTAAGCAATTTTAGCGAGAAGCTGTGACTGTCTTCATCAGGGTAAACACGTGTTTTGGGTGCTCAAAAGAACTGTATCATTGAGATGGTTGTTTTGAGTACACACCAAATATTTTTTGGTTGAGAAATAGGAAAAATAATTTTCTGTTACGCACTCTAATCTGTGGGAATGACGAATTACCTCTACTGACCTGTATAAGCCGTGTTTTATTTATATCATTAGGTTCACTTGGGACTAATTCAAAGAGAAGCAGCAAAAACACACAAAAATTCCATCTAATCCCAGCCTAATGGGAACAAAAAATTATGTGGAAAAAAATAATTCAACTACGCGGTCTATATCTAAATTCATTTTTCTAATTTATTTTTCAATTAAAATCACCATTAAAGAATAATCAGAAAAAAGGGGGTCACTTAAGTCCTGGAAACACAGTAGTTATGTTATTATAAAGATCAAAATATTGTTTTGGACTGTGGAAATAAAATGTTCATTTCAATTAAAATGTCTTTATTCTTTTCTATTTGAGAGACTTTATTACCTGGAAATAAAGGATAACCTGCAGATAAAACCTGACTATATTTACAGGCTTAGAAGTAGTCCTACTTTTGGCTACTTTTTTGCCTCTTCCTACATTTTCCTTCTTTTATTCAGAAAACCCTACTATTCTTACTTTTCTGCCCTAAAATGCCAATACATAATTCATTTCAGGAAAAGCTGAAATTGCATGAATTTTAGAGGGCAGATGTCGTTACAACCGACGATTTTTCATAAAGTAAGGGCAATAAATCCTTAAATAGACCATTATCAAACTTGAAGAAGACATCATGGTACTAAACAATGTGACAAAGTTAGTACTTAACAATGTGACAAAGTTTCATAAAATACTGATCAAAACTATTCGACTTAGAGAGCGGACATCGTTTAAAACGGTGATTTTTCGTAAACAAAGGGCCATAACTGCGGAAAGCATTGTGCGATAGGGACCATTAACAAACTAGAAGATATCATGGTTCTAAACAATATGACCCAAATTTCATTAAATTCTGATCAAAAGTATTCGACTTAGAGAGCGGACATTGTTTCAAATAGTGAATTTTAATAAACAAAGGACCATTACTACTGAAGGCATGGTCCGATATGGACCATTATCGAACTTGAAGAAGACATCATGGTACTAAACAATGTGACCAAGTTTCATAAAATCTTATCAAAATATTCTGACTTAAAGAGCGGACATCGTTTCTACTGAAGGCATGGTCCGATATGGACCATTAACGAATTTGAAGAAGACATCATGGTACTAAACAATATGACATATTTCATAAAATTCTGATCAAAACTATTCGAATTTAGAGAGCGGACATCGTTTCAAATTGTGAATTTTCATAAACAAAGGGCCATAACTACTGAAAGCATTGTGCAATATGGACCATTATCGAACTTGAAGAAGACACCATGGTACTAAACAATGTGACCAAGTTTCATAAAATCTGATCAAAAGTATTCGACTTAGAGAGCGGACGTCGTTGGACAGACGTACGGACAGACGGACAGGGGTAATATTTAATGGCCGGGCCATTGTCATGGCGGGGGCATAAAAATGTTTCCGCTCAATAATTTTAAAACACATGGATAAACTTTCATCAAATGTATACAAGTTTACGCCTTGACATTTGCCGGGGAATTAGGTGTTACCCCTGTATGAACGTCTGTCTGTATGTCACACCCAACGACATCCGCTCTTTCGGTTGAATAGTTTTGATCTGAATTTTATGAAACTTGGTCACATTATTTAGTACCATAATTTAGTTCCGATTATGGCCCTTTTCCGATTTGAAGACTTCCGACTTTTTAAAGCATATATCACGCTTCCCAAGGCAAAAACTCACCCAAAAATCATAAATTCAAGTCCATGTGCATAAATGAAGTTTAGATAAAAATAATGCATTAACAGGCGTTGGGATCACAGCAACCTCGGGGTCCGGTGAACGTCTGGAAGCAAGAAAAGTTGATTTTAAGCATTTGATTTTATGATCATTTAAACAATCCTGCTCATTTGAGTTGAGCACGAAAACTTTTTTTATAACTTTAAAATTATTCTTCCAGCCTTTAATTCACTCTGTCCACTTTTGATAACATTGGTGTATGCATACATGTGTATGCCAGGTATACGCTTTGAGTCACACAAAAGCTTGGTTTTTGCTAAACAAGCCTAAAATCATTATTCTGATCAAAATAATGAGTAAGGTCAGCAAATACTACAATCACAAACTGCAGACAAACCTGTGGCACCTAGAGGAAGAGCCACACAACAATCATGAGGCACCAGGAAGTCAAACAAAGCAAGGCATTCATTATGATGATTGCAAAAATAAAATGGACACAAAATAACGCATAAAAACAAAGAGCAATTTCAGAATCACACAATGGGAGCAACAATCAATAACGATTCAAAACTAACAGAACCATCGCCTTAAAATGGACAGCAGCCTAAGTCACTGGGGGGTGTGTGTGTGGGGGGGGGGGGGGGGGGCTTAAATGCATTTTACTGGTACCAAATCTTCGTCAAGTCACATTCTTAGCAAAGACGATATGTTTATGCCAGATTACAAGAAGACAAGCAAGCAGTCACGCACATACACAGTGAGGCAGGCAGCTAGATACATAAACTCACAACCCTCGGGTGGTTCAAACGCCTACCACCTGCTTTCTAATGGGATATCTCAGAACATGGCTTGGCGGCCAAACAAGAGCGGAACTTAACAATACAAGTATAGTTGGCAACTGTCGGTTCATTTGAATTCATTGGGTCTAGTTAGATCAGATGATTTGCCATAAATCATATGATTATTTCTTGAATGGTCGATTTAACCAAAAATATACTGAACAAAAAAAATAAGTTTACACTTTAACCAATTTAACAAAAACTCATTACGTTAAAAGGTATGCGTATATGACAAAGATCAGGAATCAATGCAATCAAGTACTACACCTGACGCATGACACCACATGGGAAAGTGACAAAAACTCAACATCACACACAAGCAAGAGGTTTACCCCTTCCAAGCATGGATGACCACAAGGCTGCAATTAACAGGCAAGAAAGCATGACAAACACGAAACATAAATAACAGGAAGGATTCACAAAAGAAGCACCGCCTGTGCCACACGTCTGACAAGACAACCATGCGAAACTTGATCAGGCGTTCATGAATAACGTTGAAAAACGTCAAACTGCATTTTTAAATTTGGAAGATTATCTTTACGATATTTTGAATATGTTAACACACTATTCGGGAGTATTTATGTCTGAACATCGAACATCAAGAAGTAACGTCTGCGATGTATACTGTACTAATGTTACGGTACGTCAAAATGAGCGTAAGAAGGCTTTTGGCAGATCACCGCCATACCAAGAGTAATCAGCACGGTATAGATGTTTGGTTGCTCAAGATTTAATGGAGAAATATAAAGTAAAATATCAAAAAAATAACAATTTTAAATGCTGGCAACAATTTTGCTGCTGGCAGAATGTTTTTGTTAGCAGGAATATTTGTGCCAGCAGCAATTTTTGAGCTAGCAGGAATTTTTGTGCCAGCAGCAAATTTCGCGCAATCAGCAAAGTTTGTGCTAGCAGGAATTTTTGTGCCAGCAGCAAAGTTTTGCTAGCAGGAATTTTTGTGCCAGCAGCAAAATTTTGTGCTAGCAGGAATTTTTGGGTCAGCAGCAAATTTTGTGCTGGCAGCAATTTTTGTGCTTGCAGAAATATTTGTGTTTTGTTTGTTTTGCTGCTTTACGTCCCAAGTCAACAACTATGGTCATGGCGAGACGGTCAGCTCACCTAACCACACCTTTCCTGGGCAAGCTTGAAGAAGCGGTTAACCAGTACTTCGTCATCGGAGCGCAGTGGCTCAGTGGTAGAGTGTTTGACTCGATACCGAGTGGCCGCGGCTTCGAGCCTAACCGGCGTCATTGCGTTGTGCCCTTGAGCAAGACGCATTTATCCTAGTTTAGAACCGGTTCAACCCAGGAAGACCCGTCCCTACATAACTAAAAACTTGTTGATGGGACGTAATGAATCAAATCAAACCAGTACTTCGTGCGCATACTTTCGCTTAAAACTGACAGCTACTTCTCTTGAATGATATAGCGGAAGAGAATGATATGACGGTAGAAATTATTTCACGATCAATCTCCATGAAAGTTTGAGACCAGGCTGCAATCAAAGTCGGGACACCAGGATCTGCAGGCAGACACGCATCTGTAGCCAGACACGTTACCGGCTGCCTACGCGGCCCGATATGAAGATTTGTGCCTGCAGCAACTTTTGTGCCAGCAATATTTTTAGTGCCTGCAGCAAATTTTGTGCTAGCAGGAATTTTTGTGCCAGCAGCAAATTTTGTGCTGGCAGCAATTTTTTTGCTAGCAGAAATTTTTGTGCCAGCAGCAAATTTTATGCTAGCAGGAATTTTTGTGCCAGCAGCAAATTTTGTGCTAGCAGAATTTTTTTGCCAGCAGCAAATTTTGTGCTAGCAGGAATTTTTGTGCCAGCAGCAAATTTTGTGCTAGCAGGAATTTTTGTGCCAGCAGGAAATTTTGTGCTAGCAAGAATTTTTGTGCCAGCAGCAAATTTTGTGCTGGCAGCAAATTTTGTGCTAGCAGGATTTTTTGTGCCAGCAGCAAATTTTGTGCTGGCAGCAATTTTTGTGCTTGCAGAAATATTTGTGTTTTGTTTGTTTTGTCCCAAGTCAACAACTATGGTCATTGCGAGACTATAAGCTCACCTAACCACACCTTTCTGGGGCAAGCTTGAAGAAGCGATTAATTAGTACTTCGTCATCGGAGCGCAGTTGCTCAGTGGTAGAGTGCTTGACTCGAGACCGAGGGGCCGCGGGTTCGAGCCTCACCGGCGTCATTGCGTTGTGCCCTTGTGCAAGACACATTAATCCTAGCTAACGCCCCGTTCTCACTGTCCCGGTTTAAGGTGCCGGTTCATCCCGGTTTGATGATCCGGGATGAACCGTGTCACAATCGTGGCGGCACCGTGGACAACTTTGGAGATCCGGGATGAACCGTGTTGAACCGGCTCATGTCCCCGGTTGTTGTAAAATGTTTAAAACAACCGGAACTCACCGGGAGTAACCGAGAAGGCTGTCAAATACCGTGGTAAACTGGGACGACGCCGGGAGCAACGGTGTCTCCACCGGGACCGCGTCCACGCGATACCGGCGCATTCCGGAAAAATCCGTGTCTCCTCCGGGATAAACCATGCGCGATGAAGACCCCGGGTATGCCTGATTTTTCAACAATGTGGTATGTGCCAACAACAAAACCTAAGATCAGCCTGCGCCTAGGCGCAGTCTGATCAGAGCCTTTGCCAGTCGCTTGATTATTATTTGACTGTTTTAGCTACTGACCGAACTACATTTAAAATTTCTTAGCTAAAATGGTTACTGCACAGGCTTGTCTGAGTCTACACTTCTCAAAAAACCACACTGTTAGAAATCACATGCCGCGGCGCATAGTGTTTATATATTTTTACTTCTGGGCCAAAATTACAATGCACCCTTAAAGTTAAGGAAGACTTAAGTTAAGTATTGAATTTTCAGGATGCGAAAAACAACGTTTTCAAACTGATTAAAATCAAAATAGTTACTTTTTTCTATAGATCACAATGATATTTTTGACAACAAGTACTGCACAGGTCCTGGCAATTTATCAAGCATTTAATGTAACATGTTGAAATATATTTAGATTAAGTCTTCCTTAACTTTAAGGAGGCATTGTACACATGTAGGTCTAGGCCCAGATCAACAACATTTGAACCTCGTCGTAAGAAAACAGGCCCCGAGCTTAAAAACATTTTTCATACTCAACTAAGCTGAGCACGAAATTTATCCTGCTCATAAATGTTGAAATGCCAACAATTTTGGCATTTTAACATTTATTAGCATGATAAATACAACACCTGAGAGACTTAAAGCAAGAAACGTCTTTATTTGCCGGTATTTTAGTTTTTATGAGCAGTCGAAATTTCATGCTCAGTCGTGTTGAGCATGAAAAAAGTTTTATAACCTCTGCTTCTGCTTATACGACAACATATATGCAAATGAGCTGCGAGGTTACTAAGCATTTGTTTTCGCTACATAGATCATGATTCCTCTAGTAACTTTTAAAGTCTCCATCTACCGTATGTGGCTGTGCAGTCCAATTTGTGTCTGTTCGGTGTTTTTTCTTTGAAGACATAACTGTTATAAGATAGAGACAGAAGAAAACTTACGTTACTCCACGTTTTTATCCTGAATTTATAGTGTAGAGTAACACCGGGACGCAACCGTGGCCCTACCGGCATGTAACCATGGCGCAACCGGCAGTTACCGGGGCATCACCGTAAACAGCCTGGGTAACGCTGGGGTATACCGGCATGAACCGTGGCTCCACCGTGCTGCACTGTAAGTGCTCCGTGGTGAACCGGGAATCAACCGGCGTCTTGCCGGACCGGGGCTATACTGGGGTAACGTCGGCAAGGTGAGAACGCAATTTATTTTTTATGAAATGTGTCCCGGTGCATCACGGTATACCGGCTGTCCTGCATCGCGATGTACTGTGGCTCCATCTGCACAGTGAGAACGGGGCTTTAGTACCGGTTCAACCAAGGAAGACCCGTCCCTACATAACTGAAAACTTGTTGATGGGACGTAATGAATCAAATCAAACCAGTACTTCGTGCGCATACCTTCGCTTAAAACTGACAGCTACTTCTCTTGAATGATATAGCGGAATGGAGTGATATGACGGTAGATATTATTTCACGATCAATCTCCATGAAAGTATGAGACCAGGCTGCGATCAAACTCGGGACACCAAGATCCTCAGTCAGACACGCATCTGTAGCCAGACACGTTACCGACTGCCTACGCGGCCCGATATGAAGATTTGTGCCTGCAGCAACTTTTGTGCCAGCAATAATTTTAGTGCCTGCAGCCAATTTTGTGCTAGCAGGAATTTTTGTGCCAGCAGCATATTTTGTGCTGGCAGCAATTTTTTGTCCTAGCAGAAATTTTTGTGCCAGCAGCAAATTTTGTGCTAGCAGAAATTTTTGTGCCAGCAGCAAATTTTGTGCCAGCAGCAAATTTTGTGCTAGCAGGAATTTTTGTGCCAGCAGCAAATTTTGTGCTGGCAGTAATTTTGTGCTAGCAGGAATTTTTGTGCCAGCAGCAAATTTTGTGCTGGTAGCAAATTTTGTGCTAGCAGGATTTTTTGTGCCAGCAGTAAATTTTGTGCTGGCAGCAATTTTTGTGCTAGCAGGAATATTTGTTTTTGCTTGATTTGCTGCTTAACGTCCTCAAGTCAACAACTATGGCCATGGCGAGACGGACGGCTCACCTAATCACATCTTTCCTCGGGAAGCTTGAAGAAGCGGTTAACCAGTACTTTGTCATGGGAGCGAGAGTGCTTGACTCGAGACCGAGTGGCCGCGGGTTCGAGCCTCACCGGCGGCGTTGCATTGTGCCCTTAAGCAAGACGCATTTATCCTAGCTTAGTACTGGTTCAACCCTGGAAGACCCGTCCCTATATAACTGAATGATTGTTGATGGGATGTAATGAATCAAATCAAACCAGTACTTCGTGCGCATACTTTCGCGTAAAACTGAC
Source organism: Loripinus fragilis (assembly GCA_964019695.1). Lineage (NCBI taxonomy): Eukaryota > Metazoa > Mollusca > Bivalvia > Lucinida > Lucinidae > Loripinus > Loripinus fragilis. The sequence goes on from OZ026514.1 coordinate 34,692,371, forward strand.
AGCTACTTCTCGGAAGGGAGTGATATGACGGTAGAAATTATTTCACGATCAATCTCAATGAAAGTATGAGACCGGGCTGCGATCAAACTCGGGACACCAGGATCTGCAGTCAGCCAGACACGTTACCGACTACCTACGCGGCCCGGTATTCAGGAAAATTTGAACCGTGACATGTGATTTCCAACAATGTGCCATCTTGACAAGTGTAGACTCAGACGAACCTGTGCAGCCTCCTGTTAAGCTTAGAAAAAAAACAAATTAAGTTCGATCAGTAGCTTAACACTTATATAATAATTAAGCGACAAGCAAAGGCTCTGATCAGTGTGCGCGTATGCGCAGGCTCGTCTGAGCCTTTGCTGGTCGCACATACGACATTGTTGGACATTTCATGTCACTACTCATTTGTGCCTGCAGCAAATTTTGTGCCTGCAGGAATTTTTGTGCCAGCAGCAAATTTTTGTGCCAGGAGCAAATTTTGTGCTAGCAGAAATTTTTGTGCTAGCAGAATTTTTTTTGCTGGCAGCAAATTTTGTGCTAGCAGAAATTTTTGTGCTAGCAGAAATTTTTTTGCCAGCAGAAATTTTTTTGCTGGCAGCAAATTTTTTGCTAGCAGAAATTTTTGTGCTAGCAGAATTTTTTCTGCTGGCAGCAAATTTTTTGCTAGCAAAATTTTTTGTGCTCGCAGGAAATTTTGTGCTAGCAGAAATTTTTGTGCTAGCAGAAAATTTTTTGCTGGCAGCAAATTTTGTGCTAGCAAAAATTTTTGTGCTAGCAGAAATTTTTGTGCTAGCAGAATTTTTTCTGCTGGAGCAAAATTTTTTGTGCTAGCAGGAAATTTTGTGCTAGCAGAAATTTTTGTGCTAGCAGAAAATTTTTTGCTGGCAGCAAATTTTATGCTAGCAGAATTTTTTGTGCTAGCAGAAATTTTTTTGCTGGCAGCAAATTTTGTGCTAGCAGAAAATTTTGTGCTAGCAGAAAATTTTTTGCTAGCAGCAAATTTTGTGCTAGCAACAAATTTTGTGCTAGCAGAAATTTTGTGCTAACTTGACCGTTTTTCTCTGCCATAAAATTGCTGCCAACTTTACCATTTTTTTGCTGCGGCAAAATTGCTGCTAACTTGACTGTTTTTTGCTGCAGTAAAATTGCTGCCAACTTTACCGTTTTTTACTGTTGCTGCTAACTTGACCGTTTTTGCTGCAGAAAAATTGCTGCCAACTTTACCGTTTTTTGCTGCAGCAAAATTAGTGCTAACTTTACCGACCTGCCTTAGGAGTGTTCATGATTTGAAAGTGTAAATTATTGCTGAGACCACAAGTCAAAGCGCAAGATTACAAAAATCAAGAATCAACTCAAGAAAAATAAATCTTTACATGCTGGGTAAATTTGTATGACTTCTCAAAAGTGCCGCCTTCTGATTTTCTTCAAAGTGACCTTTTTCAGAAAAATAACAAAAAAAATCAGGAATAACTTCAGTATCAAACAGTTTGGATCCAGATCAGGTCCAATGTGTGTTGGGCCCTGTTTGCGAGAAACGTCAAGCCTGATCTCGATCCAAACTGTTTTGGTTGACTAGCAGATGGAGAGTTAACAGGCTTCTTCATTCTTGCGGCATTCTATTTGCTTTAAGCATGCACTAAAAATATGCACTTAATGGATTCTTCCTTCTGATAATATGCATTAATTTTGGGATGTTCCATTATATATAGAGAGGGGTCACAGCTTATAAGTTCCAAATTAAATTACATTTCTTTCTCTGTGGATCCCTTTTTCATACTTGTAGCAAACAGTGTAGACCCTGATGAAATGCGTCATTTCGTCTCGGTCTTCACTGTTTGCCAGACGGGACACATTTATGACAAACAGTATAAATGGTTCATCAATTATATTTTTCGAAAAAAATATTTGAGCCGTGACATGTGATTTCCAACAATGTTGCATTTTGACAAGTGTAGACTCAGACGAGCCTGTGCATCACCCTCGTATGTGTAGAAACCTCAAATGATGTTTAGTCAGTAGCTTAATATTCATAGAATATTCAAGCGATTAGCAAAGGCCCTTATCAGGCTGACCTGAGGCTTTGCTGGTCGCACATACCACATTGCTGGAAATCCCATGCAACGGCTCATTTGTCTGTTCGTATGATAACGGTGCTTATTAATTATCCCCCAAAATCGGTCCTTTTATCTATTTATTTTCATAATGATTGTGTGTATGAGAGAAGTGAAGTCTCACATATGCGGAGGTTCAAATCCTTCGCGGCTCGCCTTTGCGATAAAGATTATAAATTCATGAGCTGGGTCACATGACCGTTCTGATATTATCACAACCAATCATAGAATGCATTTTTCCAAATAACATTAACGGTAGACCGTAGATAAATCCCAAAGACTGGTCCTTAGTAGTCGCGACAAGTCTTACATCTCCGAGATTCGTGACCAATCGCGCGATTCGGTGATCGCGCGATCTCGTGTGACCGAGGCTTTACTGAATCATCTTGCGCAATTACCTCAGTATAGACGTAAAACACATTATTTAGTTCTTAAAACGCCAGCAAATAATTGCATCTAAACCCCTGTCACACCAGGGTGGCGTCCTCACGGTGATCTCACGGTGTCCTAAAAATTGCAGAACGCCGAGGTGCGCGCAGTACGAACGCAAGCATCACCGCAGCAACGCAGTGGCATCGCCATTGGACACGGTGGGTCGCATAGAACGCCGAGCGACGGTGCGCACTTTGAGCATACTCAAAACAAACACCGTCACTCGCAGTTTGCTCGGCGTCCTAACAGAGCGCAGAGGGGACGCAGTAAGGTCACCATAGCTGCGCAGTAAGGTCTCCTAACGCAATAGGAGCTCCGTGGGCGCACACAAGGGTCGTTGTGCAAACGCCGTGGTCGTCCGTGGCGTTTGCACGGAGACTGCACGGCGCTCTTTGAGATGTCACTGCGTCTTCAACATGGCGTCAGCGCAATTGCAACGCCGTGAAAGCGCGGTGCATGCGCTGTGAGCACCGTGGACGCGCAGTGAAAGCACCGTGAGAGCGCAGAGAATCTCCACCATGAACACCGTAGGAACGCGATAGAACGTCATGAGAGCTCCGTGGCAACGCCTTGGTTGCTGTTAGGACGCCGTGACAGACAATTTTTCACGAAAAATATCATGATTTTCTTGCGTTCTCACGGTGCTCTGGAAAATTAAACAACTCCGTGGCAACGCAGTGGAAACGCCGCCTGGTGTGACAGGAGTTTAACATAAGCATAGAGGCAAACGTTGTGGACCCAGATCAGACTGCTCCTAAAGGAGCAGTCTGATCTGGATCCACACTGTTTGGCTATGAGGCTTCAAATATTTTAGTGGACGGAAAAAAACACATACATTTTGCGATTATGCGCTTTAAGGGTTAATTAATGTGAGGTCACTGTGTATACGGTTAGGATTTTCATGAAATGCATGCCAAAACAACTTATTAATTCTTCACCAAATTATATTGAGGGCTTTAAAAACGCACCATTTTTCATTCTCTGTCTCTTCCACATGATTGATTTGAGGATGTTTTCTTTATCATTTTTTTATCCTCTTGCAAACTGGACCATGGTTTGCCATGATTTCGATTTGCTCATGCTGTTCATTCTGACGTAATATCGACGTAAGTGTTTTTCAACAATTGTCGTCTGACAAACGTGTATTTGATTTAATTTGAAAACAAACACTTTTAGAAGGTACCCAGATGTCTTAACAAATGGAAAAACACATAAGTTTTCAGAAATAATCGTTCTATAACACTCCCATTCGCAGCGTTTCTTTGCTAAGGTCAGTCTTAAATTTTCAAACATCAATAACAGACGGGTGACGTCCGCGCATGTCCCGATACTTTTGTCTTTTATGCAACTGATTGAGGAGTATCTGCTGGCAACAAAAATATTTTAATTATTCCTGATCCTTAGGATATAGCCACCTGACCAATTACGTCAAAAATCAATGGCGGAATGTAGACATAGTGAACGTTGCCAGAGGCCTAAAACTTCGTGATTTGATTTTTTCTTTCCGTTTGCTTTTAAGAACAAACATCGATTCGAAAACTTTTTTTCGTTCATTATGGTAGGTATGGGTACTCTGTGACTTTTTGAATTTCAGTTGTCTCAGAATTATCGCGACGTCACGGAAATCATAAGCCACAGCGTTTCGATTTTCTTATTGAATGCAAGCTGACGGAACTTGTCAATTTTATTTTTCTCATAATGAAAATATCCAATTTTCGACATAAATTAGCATTTAAGCAGGTGGTGCGTTTTTAAAGTCCTTCAGTATATATATGGAACCTGATTTCCCATGTTTAGCAGATGAAATAGTCGAACCACGCCCAAGTATGAATATTAAAGTTGCCGCCTTTGCAGTAAGCGAAAAGTCTATTAATATTATCTTTGTTGTTGTTGTGTTTGTGTTTAACGTCCCATCCACAGCTAAGGTCATTTGGAGACGGGGCCACGGCTTAAAGTCTCATTGGACAGACTGGTGAAGCCGGGAATCGAACCTGCGACCCCTGGTTTACAAGGCAAGCGGTTTATCCACTACACCACAGCGGCTCCTATTATCTTTGTAACCAGCAACGTCACATGCCTGGACATTGTACCAAATATACAAATATTGCAAATATTATTTGTCTATACACAGCTCTAACAGTTTTTATGTCACTTGAGAGGGCGGCTGGAAAGAATATCAACCTCGAAACATTCATATTGCCTGGCACGGATGTAGTGCACGCGATATATTCACATTTGGTCGACGTTTGGTATCTTCCGTACGTTATATGGTAAAGCAAGTATACTGTAAAACCTTTTAACTCAATATTTCGACGTACCGAATAGCCACGTGGTTATGGCACAGGTATACCAACAAAAGGACACGAGTTCAAATAACCACGTGTTCTTTTTTTTAAAAAAAAATACCAGGCGCCGAGGCTTTAAAAGTAAGTAAGGGTGCAAAGATCAGGAATCGATACAATCAAGTACCACACCTGACCCAGGATACCAATGGGAAAGTGTCAAACTCACAGTCAGACACCACAAACGAGGGCCAAGAGGTCAGCCCTTTCCCAGCAGGTGACCACAAGGCACATATAAACAGACGCACACAAAGACATAGCAAACGCAAGACAGAAAGACATAAAAGATCCACAAACAAAACATGTTTCATGCTCAACTCAACTGAGCACGAAATTTCAACTGCTCATAAAAACTAAAATACCGACAAATTGAGAAGTATCTTGCTTTAAGTCTCTCAGATGTTGGATTTATCATGCTAATAAATGTTAAAATGCCAACAATTGTTGGCATTTTAACATTTATGAGCAGGATAAATTTCGTGCTCAGCTGAGTTGAGCATGAAAAAAGTTTTATAACCTCGGGGCCTTGTCATTGGTATAATATTCAGCTGAAACTGATGAAGAAAACAGTACAGCGAGGACATGATTAGCATCAGTATCAAGGTAACTGATAGTTCTTGGAATGGTGTAGAGTATGTCTCTAAAAATGTTTCTGGACAAAGCTACGAGACAAATTTCAGAATTTTCGGAACACCCCTCGTATATACTTATTGTGTATTTTATAACTATTCCTATGTTTAAAGTCAAATATCTCGGAATGCACAAAGTGCAAATGCACGCCAATACAATAAGCAAGTTATTGTTTGGTTTTGCGTCGACACGGGCGATAATCCAAGCGTTAAAGTAAGTGGATTATCTTCCTGTACATGCTCAGAAACCATACATTAAATCTGCATGTATTTAGTGATATCAACAGTCTTGTCAAGCAAGCTTTAGGCATTGCTGTAAGAATCTAACTTCAGAGAAATATATCATCTTACATTTAATTGCTAAGAAATATCATTGCAAAAGTATCAGTTGTTTTACCATTTAAATAGATTTCAGAACATTTTATAATAACACAACTCCATTTGCAGCTTTGTTCAAAACGAGTGAAAGCGATTAAATAGTTTTCATGTTTTAAGAACTCTACTTATATGTATAAAAAATTTAAGTTATATTTATATAGGAGTGAGGTGTAAAAAGCCTATTTGATGACCGGAGCCACTTCACGAGATGATATACATGTCAAATCACATTGATGACAAATAATGAATTTTCTTTTCATGGTGTAGAAAAATGTTAATAATAACCATGCGCGGACCCAGAAAGTTTTGTTAGAGGGTGTCCAACTTTGCTAAGGTTTTTTTTTTTTTTTTTTTTTTTTAATTTAGTTTATGAGAGGATCCAAATAACACTATAAGCGGACCATTATCGGCCTGCCAGCGAAACGCCATTTAAATGGTAACTTCGTGATTTTTCAACGGTTCGGGACCAGTTTTGCTAATAAACCCTTTATTTTAGTGATCTTTCAGGGGGTCCGGACCCCCTCTCCTCCCCTCTGGACGCGCGCATGCTAACTACCAATGTGTTTGTAATCATGCATGGACCTAGGAAATTCACCATGGTTGATTCTTATCATGGTTGATATTTAAAATGTACCCGACCGGCTTATCCCTTACAAAAGTCATGCCTGGAATCCAAAACATGCACTGATTTAGAGTGGGAGGGAACAGAGGGTCCGGACCACGCTGAAAATCACAAAAATATAGAGTTTCTTAGCAATACTGGTCCAGATCCCTTGAAAAATCATAAAGCTACATGTACCAGGCCAGATTCAATGTTGGGCCGTCATCGGCACGACAGCGAGACGCCATTTTAAAAATGGCGTTTCACTGGCGGGCCGATGATGGCCCATATAGAGGTATTTGGACCCACTCTCTCCTCTTCAACTTAAAAAAAAGTTTTCTAAGTTGGACCCCCCCATGACAAAACTTTCTGGACCCGCGCATTCAAAAGCGATCTTGTTCAGGCAAGCATTGTAAGTAGGAGGAGTCTATGCATATGTGGCCATGCCCTTTTGATGCTTTGGTTGTTTGTCGGGCCCACCGGGGTTTACCTGTTGGAATTCTTTTGCTCCGGTATTCAGTTTAATTTACTGTTGAGTCCTTATCCTTGCTTTATCTCCTTTTCATATCTTGATTTATTTGTTCTAGGAGATGATGCATTGATATGTTTGGGGTCTTTCTTGCAAACCAAATTTCTATGTGTCTTGGTCTACATCTGAACTTAAGGTGAGGTTAAGTAAGTAAGTAGGTAAGTAAGTAATTTCTTTATTTAACGAGGGTAGCTCGGTTGGCTAGGCCAATCTTCCCCGGGGCCCTCAAAATATGATGAACATATGCAAATCATTATACAACAATAAAAAGGACAAGACAAATAAAATAGGAATGTCACAGCTTGAGTGAACCAGTGTTTAGGTTTTCTGACCAGGCAGACTCATGCTTGTCTACTCAGCCACGTAAGTCAGGCAGACATATAAGCATTACGAAAATATAGAAAGAAGTTATTCTAGCTTGGAAGTGAAAATAATATGCGACGATCATCCTGCGCGACAGCACAGCCCGTCTGCGCATTTAATTTTCACCTTAGAAAGATCTGGTCTTCTCATATTGCGACTAGTTTAAGATACACTGTCACATTTCATCCATTGCAAGCAGTTAATTGTAAATGACTCAAATTGTACTAGAATTTTTATCCCTAAGGGAATGCTATTCCACACTAATGCACCAGAATAAGACAAACTCTTTTTTAATAAACTTATTTTAGGCTTTGGTGTAAGAAAATTTCTTATTCGACGCTGACCGTAAATTTAAATGTGAATTATTCAAATAACTGTCATAACCTTTCATTTGGAATAATTTTGTTAAGTAAATTGGTGCAGCATTATTAGCTATTTTATGCATAACTTTTGCTTTGTGTATATAAACAGTTTCTTCAAATGATAAAATACGTATTTGTTTGCGCGCAGCGTCTAGTGTTGTATAATCATTCCCTAGAATAAGCTTGCAACCCTTCTTTGCAACTTTTCAATTTTAAATGCATTGGAATTGCACGAATTTCCCCATACTACACAACAATATTCAATATGTGATTTAATGTATGCATTATAGTACAAAAGTCTATGTTGAACATTAAGATATGTTCGAAATTTTGATAATAACCAAAGGTGCGATGATATCGTTTTAGATATGTGCCGAAAATGATTATTCCAGACAAAATTTTGATCCGCATGAACACCTAAAATTTTCTCGTTACTAGAAATTTTTAAATCTATATCCTTGAATGTCATTTTTAGGTCGCTATCAATCAAAGAGTTTCTTTTTTGTCGACTAGCAATTAACATCAATTCCGTCTTTTCAGTATTGATGAGCATACCATTTTCTAAGCACCAGGTGTAAACTGAATTCAATGTCTTTTGAAGATTTGTTTCTAAGGAACACTTATCTAAAGAAGTACTATATACAGTTGTACCATCTGCGTATAAGAAAACTGGTATTGGTGAGTTTTTCATTGAAAGGGGTAGATCATTTATGAACAGCAAAAATAAAAGAGGACCTAAAATAGATAACTGTGGAATGCCGCAAACAACATCACCAATTTTGGAACTTGAATTGTTTATAACCACTTGTTAGATTCTGTTGCTTAGGTACGACTTAAACCATGACAAACTCAAAGCGCTGAACCGATAAATATCCAATTTGTTAAGAAGTTATTTATGATCAACCAAATTGAATGCTTTTCTGAAATCAATCATGGCACGCCCAACCAATTTACCCTCATTGATAGCTTTTAACCAGGTGTCTGTCATGAGTATAAGAGCCGATTCAGTTGAGTGATTTTTACAAAATCCACTTTGGTTTTTATGAAGAAGTTGGTATTTATTTAAATAACACATAAGATGTGTCACAATCCATTTTTCATTATCTTAGAAAGAGTTGGCAGGATTGAAATAGGCCTGTAGTTATTCACGCTATCCTTGTCCCCAGTTTTAAAGATTGGGTTAACTTTTGCATTTTTCCATGTACATGGAACAACCCCAGTCTCTATGCTTTTATTAATTATACATGTAATGGAAGGCGTTAAAACATTCTAAGCAATCTTTAATAATCTAGACCCTATACAATCTAACCCGGTAGCCTTAGTGGCATCAACACTAGATAAGTAATTACTCACGAACGATCTGTTAACAAAAGGAATAGTAAAGTTTGTGTTATCATTAAATTTAGAAGAACTATATAAGCTACATGCTTCCGTTCTTATCCTCATCTTATTGTTTCAATTTGTATTTACCATGTACAAATTAATTTGAATAAAATATGTTTAAACCAAATTTAGAATCAACAAAATTATGAAGAAGTTCAAAATCGGATGGTTGTATTGGCTCTTTCAGCTTAGATGGAATGTTTACAAACTACTCATTAAAGACATTAGTTATGTTTAAGTCATCTGAGATGATACCATTATCCTTCTTTAATTAAAAATTATTAACTGTTGAAGATCATTTTTTGTACATTCCAAATTGCTTAAATAATTTCCAAATAGAGTGTGGGTCATCTTTTCCTTCCTCAATTTTTGTTTGATAAGCTTCTTTTTTCACTGTGTCAATCATAGTAGACACTTTATTTCTTAAGAGTCGATACTCATCCATTTTGCCAATTAATTTGCATTTATCCAGTTCTTTAATACAATCTAAAATTTGTGAGGTAAGCCAATCTGGTTGATATTTCCTTTTGATATGATGTGATTTAAGCGGAGCATGTTTATTTACAATTTCTAAGAACATGTTTATCCAAACTTCAACGATTTCATTGATGTCATTGAAATAGTTGATTGTTTCCCATGGTACGCCATGCATATTATTGATGAAACTGTTTTCATCAAAATTCTTAAATGATCGGTATGTGATAGTCTGGTGAGTATTAGATTTTACACAATGTTTAGTTTTTGATTACCAAAAAACGCAAAATGATCACTTAAAGAGATTTTACAAACATATAAATGTGCAATATTTTCATCAAAACTTGTGTAAATGTGATCGATTAATGTACTAGAAGTATTTGTTACTCTTGTTGGATCACACACTAACTGACTGAGGCCTAAAGAAGTTACCAAAGGATCATTGACACTTGCTATGGGTAAATGCCTATGATTTTCAGCAAAAATAAAAGTTTGTCAATCGTCCCTTTCTTCACGTTGAAGCTACCCTGACCTATGTACTTTATGGCTGTGAAATCCGTTTTCGATATTAAACGCTTCAAAGATGTAAAATTTTGGGTAGAACACATTAGTATATATAGAAATCCGGAAACATTTTTTAAAATATCATTCCCCCCGTGTGCCAGCAAAAAACTTTGTATGTATATGTGTTACCATATTTTACAAAATGTATTGAAGTGGCTTGCTGGCACAAGGGGGGGGAGATGTTCAGCAGCCCAAAAACTCGGGGCCGAAGCCCATAAAATGCCTTTTCTACCAAATAAGAAATTAATGACAGTAATGAAGGTCTCTAGAACCAACCTTCTAAATTGCTTTGTATTCTGTGCTAGTTTAATATAAAGTACTTAAAGATTAAAAGTAGAATTAGCAAGGTTTTATGCATTTTTTCATAAGAAAAAATTTCACTGTTATTAAATGACACATTATTTTGCAAACGTCCTGTATTTATCTGTTTGCATGCTAGGGAATTGTTCATGTTTCTATTTTCGTGTGCTGACTTTCTTCAAAATTAAGTTTTTAAAAATAAACCACCCAGGACCACCATCAGAGTGACAAACAGTTTGGATCCAGATCAAGACCGACATTCTGTTGGTCTTCATCTGGGTTCAAACTGTTTGCAAAAGGCTAATGGGCAGACGACAAAATTATCCACTGGCATGCAAAGAGTTATAACAGGTAAATACTTTTGTGTTCAATATATTGTCTCATATAGGGATATACATGCATATGTATACCATAAATATTTGGACACTTTAAATACATTCAACATGCTATGCCCTTTAAACAAAGCAAAAGTAATATTCAAAGGATCTAGCTAGAATCAGTTTTACTTTCCTATGCTAAATGGGACACTTTCACTCCTTCAAAATATTTATTTCTTTTGTTGAGCTTTCAGTTTTGTATTATTTACGGTACATGTAGTCAAAATGTACAGGTAACTTCTAAATTATCTCCCCAAAATCATTTTATTACAAAACATATTTTGTTTTTCAATCAATTTCATCAATCATCGTGATTCGTTATTACTCTGCATGTGGTATGTTCAATAGATATCATCACGCCTACCAAATAAATCAAGAAAACGTGCAAAAATCACTTTTTAAAGCACTTTTTATTTTCATGAAATTTCAGACCCCCTCCCCTTTCTACCCGTCATAACTCTCGAATGCGTAGGCATTTTGAATTTTTTTTTGCTAGCTGGCTCTTGCCATTAGATTCATCTATTGCACTGAAACTACATGCACCACACTAGAAGCTCAAAAGCAACGTTCTGGGAATCAGAAAAATAGGCGTACAAGGCCGTAACTGTCAATGATCCTTGTCCCATTCTATATCTTTGTGTTCATTATGTAGTTTTTTGTTGAAGTCCCCATACAAAATCATTTCCTTCCCTTCACGTGACACAATATCAATAAAATTTTCAAACCTGTCATTGAATTCAACTTTTGAATTGAGAGGGCGATACATATTTCCAATTAAAAATGGTTTACTTTTGCCTACTGCAATTTCTAACCAAATACATCAGATGTTATTTGTTTCCAAATCGAGTCTGCGTTTAGCACTGATGCCATAGCGAACATACACGACAATACCTCCGTCGCAATTACTGTCATTATCTTTATGGAAAGGTTTCTGGAAGCCATCAATATTAAAACATGAAGTAAGCTTATGTGATTTTAGTTTAGTCTCACTTAGGCCAAAAATATATAGAGAGCTGTTTTCAGGTGACGTTAAAATTGCTTTAATTTCCGAAAATTTACACATATTTTTGCCACAAGGTCCTTAAATGTTTTTGTTTTTTCTGTCCTCATATTTTATTTGTAATCATTTACAATCACATATATATATATAAACAATTACTGATTTAACAGACATGGTTTTGAATTTGCTTGTTATGTACTCTCTCACCAGCTTTCTTCCTTCTTTCTTTAATTACTTCAGGTTGTGCCTAAATATAGGGTCTATACCATATGTCTCCTAATAATTTAAACATCAGAATATTTGAATTAATTGTGCAGATGAATAACACTGTATATTCTACCCAGTTGGTACAATTAAAGGCCCACTGATCAGGATATACAACATTTTCCAACTGGGATACAACAATTTGCTTAAATTTAATTGCAAACTGTACTATATAAAGACAAACATGGTAGATTAGGATTGCCATGTAATTAAATGCAGTCTGGTATCCTGTATTCTTTATTTTAACCTCTGAGTCACTGTCTAAATATTTAGGAAAAATATGGTATATTATGGAAATTAAAATGTAGTGTCTATAATTATAAAGTTCCTTTATCTATGAAGACAGTTTCATTCTGACTTGCTCTGCGTGACCTGTCAATACATGTGGCTCTATAAGTTTTGATGACTTATAATATTATTTAATTTTATCTTTAACTGGACTTTAATTTCCACACAACAATATTTCTCTTGAGAAGTTGTTCAAGGGAAATAACCTAGTTGTGGAGTTCTAGTATTTTCTAGTTCTTGATGTAAAGCGGACCATTTAGCTTGAATTTTTTCTTGTCTATTGTGAATCTTTGAAATGTATTTTTCATTTTTATATTATCTCTTCAAATAGATACAAAAGTTTTCTATAATTATTCAATTGGCATAAAACTTTGTTTTGTATATAAAATACTTTGCTAAAAGTAGTATATGATTCAATAACCCATTTTTGTAGGTTTTAAAACCAGAATAGTTTTTGCTGTTAATTCAAGTTCAATATTAGCTTGAATTCTCAACCAGTTCTGAAGAGCTACCCAAAATAATTTTACTTTATTGCAAAGAAAGAGGACATGTATTATTGTTTCAGATTATTGATTACAAAAAGAACAACTATCATTGTCTACCTTTTTAATTTTGAGAAGAAAAGAAATTGTTACAAGTATATGGTTATTGACTTTGAATTGAAATTCCTGTAATTTTACCTCTTTAATATTTTTAGTCATAATGTAATTATTATTCCACTCATTTTCTGATATATTTCCAATTATGTTCATCCATTTTCGCGGTGGAGGAGTTTAATCCTTATTTCCTATAAGAATATCATAAATTGTCCTGCTACCTTTTTTTTTATCTGTGCACAATATTTTAATATAGCAATTTTGTGCCACATTTTGCCTCAATTTTTTACATTTCACACTATTTTGGTTTATTTTATTTTTCCAGAAGGCAGGTAATTTTCTCAGAATTGACTGGCAGTCTAAAAAAGTTCCATGTATATCATAAGTGTCTTTTAGTTCATTAAAATGATAAAACTATCCTCAGCATTTAATAACTCTATAACATTCAGACTTATAACTTTATCATGCCATTCTTTAATAAATAAATTGTGTCCCCTATTCAAATTAGAATTAAACCAAATTGGACGGTAAAATATCTCTTCTAGTGTCTCAATTTCAACCGCTTGGCAAAATTGTTTCCAACTTAAGAGCACGTCTTTCCAGAATAGATTGTTTATTTCGTATGCTTTTATATGTGCGTAGTTGCCCCCTTTAGTCAGTAAACTGCTTATATTTATGTTTGACAGACTGCTCCAAGAGCAATCAGTCTGTGCAAGGACCTCGGACAGTCTTAATGAAGGATTGCCCATAAAAATGACCAGAAAAAAGTTTCAAAGAAAATGATATTTTTCCTATGAAAAAGATAGTAGGTTGGTTCAACCCTCGACTTATACACAAAGCCGTTTTCTCATTGGACAAGTACCATTTGAAAAATATGGGTTGAAAACTCTGTTTTCGCTATTCAACATATAGAAAATAGGAAAAGGTTTACTGAAGTGCTTTCCCCCCGTGACCAAACTAATCCTTTTGCATACTGTTGTAGTTTTACATTTCACACATCATATAAAAACGGCATGATTGGTCACGGGGGGGAACGCTGTCAAAATGCTCAAAAAAACTTTATTATTAAAACGTATTAAGACACTAATTTTGTAAAAACCTGTAGGTAAATATCAATTTGCAATGGCATATATCAGGGCTTTAGTTATGAGTGCTTACAAAGTAATGAATTGTCTCATTTCTTAACCAAAACATATGTTGTGGGTACTCAAAAGAACGCCGCCATGAGACGGTTCTTTTAATTACAAAATTATAGCTTAGATCCTATGTATAAGAAAATATTAACGATTTTACGCTCAAAAACTCTGTTTATCTAGAGTATGATTTATACAGTATACAGTTATGATACACCTCAGTGCACAAGTCCAACTGGTGGAACTTGAAACATTACAGGTAATAGTCAAAAGTAATTGACAGCACACTTCTTTAGATGAAACAATGAAATCTTCTCAACCCGAATTTTATGCAAACGCATCACTTTCGTCTCAAGTTTTTCTCTGCAAACATAATATTTACATGTATTTAGGTGGATACTAGACGAAACTTTGACTTTCTTTGAAATAAAATTTGGTCACAAAAAATACCCCCACCCCCTAAACCCTGAAGTCCTGGCATAATTATGCAACATTTTCAAAATATTTTTGTTTTGCTAGGTCCACTAAATGTAAGGGTTTGATTTAAGCATAAAACTATAGTTGTCAGTTATGCATTAACCTAGCCACAGGCTGTCAAAATTTGGGCAGATTGAATAGAAAACTGTCCGAGGTCCTTTGCCGTCTAAACCAGGTTACTTTTAATGCCGTAACAAAGCTATCAATAATAATCATTCTCAGATCCCCTTTTGTAATATCTTTAATTATATATTGTCTTTTTATTCTGTCAGGTCCTGAATTCCAAATGAATTTGTAAAATGATTTATTCAAGGTTTTTACCAGACTTCCAGGAGGGTTAGGTGGAGCCAAAAAAAGGTGAACAAATTTTGCAATGGCTAATGAATTTATAATAGTTATTTTCCCTTGTAATGAAAGTCTCCTTTTTGACCAAGTTTTATAGTATTTTCCACTTTTTCAAGATATCTGTTGTGTTTTGGTCCCATATGTCGAAAACCTCTGGTGTGAAAGTAACTCCTAAGATTTTGAAAGGCCCCTGGTTCCAGTCTAATTTATAATCTGCACACATCTTACGACTTGATTTATTCATTGACCCAATCCATATTGCTCTTGTTTTTTCTACATTTATTTGAAGTCCAGAAAAAAGAGTGAAATGATTTTAATTTAGCTAAAGTTTTCCTTAAAGATAGCTCAGATCCGTCCAAGAAAGTTTGAGTGTCGTCTGCATATTGACTTAATTTATAGTTTTTATTTTGTATCAAAATACCCTTAATAAGATTGTCTTTTCTAATCATTGGGCTTAGTACCTCAGCACAGAGAATAAAAATTTATGGTGAGATAGGATCTCCTTGTCTACAGCCCCTTTGTAGAATAAAATACTCAGTCATATGACCATTTCGTAAAATACATGACTCTGAGCCATTTTGAAATAATTTGATCCATCTTTTGAAGGAAGGTCCAAAATTAAAGTAATCCAGAGTTTTGTGAATAAATTTCCACGATACTGAGTCGAAAACCTGCTTGAAATCAATTGAAAGTATTAAATCTGGAATTTGTTGTTGTTTTGTTTCAAAGAGGACGTCATATATTAATCTAATGTTTTCTCCTATAAATCTACCAGCAATGAAACCTTTTTGATCTTCAGTTATAAGTTTATGCAGAACCTTTTTAAGATGGGGGCAATGACTGAGGATGCTAGTTTGTAAATTACATTCAGGAGAGCGATTGGTCGCCAGTTTTTTTTCCCAATTAAAATGGTGATTTGTTTGGGTTTGGAAGGTAAGTGATTATACCCTGTTTTTGGGTAATTGATAATGATCCTGTTTTATAACCATAATTCAATGAGTTAAGAATAAAGTTTTTGAGATCAATCCAAAATTTAAAAAATTCAGCATTGACCCCATCAAACTCGAAGTTTTTGAGTTTTTCATGTTTTTTAATGCCTCTGCCAGCTCAGAATATTTTATATTGCCTTCCAATGACTAAGCCTCATTTCTGATCATTTTAAGATTTTTGCCCCTATCAGTGCTTCAATAGGCGTGTCATCAATTAAACTATTTCACTATACAGGTTTTTAAAATACGTTTTTGGGCTATTTAAGATTTCTTTCTTATACTTTCTTGACCATTATCTTCTATTATTTTTGTGATTACCTTATTAGTGAAGTTTCTCTTTTCAAAATTTAAAAAAGTAACTTGAAGGTTTTTCCCCAAGGTCCTCATACCTATATCTTGATCTTATCATTACTCCTTCAATTTTATGGTTTTTTTTATTTCATTTAGTCTGTTTTTCTTGTTTTCTAATAGATTTAAATCTTCTTCACTCACTGTTTGTAAATTTTCAGAGATATTTCTTTCTAGTTGTGATATATCCTCTTCTAGTTCCTTTTCTTGTTTAGTATTTTCTCTTTTTTCTAGAGCTGTATTTTATTGTTTTTCCACTGATGGCTAAAAGAATCGTTTCAAATAGAAGCTGATCATTAATAGAATATGTGTTTTCAATATCATCAGAATTAATATTATTGATTTTGTTGTTGTTGTTGTTGTTGTTGTTATTATTATTATTATTATTATTATTATTATTATTATTAATGATGTTATTCTTTACATTATTATTATTATTATTATCATTATTATTATTATTATTATTATTTGATGATGTTGTTATTATTATTATTGAATTCTCTATCTTGTTGGACATCTATAATTTTGTATGTATTTTCCACTTCTTCAATTGCCTATTTAACTATTTGAATGTATTCATTGTCTTTTAGAAGGGAATTATTGAAATTCCAGTAACCTTTTCCGCGTTAATTATTATAAAATTTAAGTCTAAGTATGGTTCCTGAATGATCTGTTCTGTAGCCTGATACCACACAATTGTCATAGACAAATTCAAAACCTTCTTCACTAACTAAAAAGAAGTCTAGACGAGCTTGTTTTTTCACTGGATTTAATTTCCTCCATGTGAATCCTTTTTCATCATGTAAATTCCTGTATACATCGATAAGATTATCTTCCTCAATAAATTTAGGTCCTTGAATGTTAAAGTGACCGAAATTTAAACCTTTAGACAAAAATAATTGTGTAGATTCAATGCCGGTCCCATTTTTAGATGCAACCTTAAATCTCCCATCAGAACAAGTTTTATTTAAACTAGTAACATTCTTAAGAGTTTGATTCCAGTATTATTATTTTGCTTAAAATTTTGACTTTTTAATTTTACTCTATTTTTCACAACTTTAGTCTTTTTGTCTGAAATGTTAGACAAAATTGCTGAGGCTAAATTTTCACAATCATCATCCTCTTTGACATTTTTTGTACAAACACAGCTTAAATAGCTACAATTATCACAAAATTCATTACAGGCGATTGAAAATAATTAAAATTACTACATATATTTTGTATAGGACTGAATGCATTTTGAGTTGCAAAAAAGGCGCCTGTTTCTGGTTTGGCAGTGATGCCAAGTCCCTATACTGAACTTCAACAGTCTTTTACCACATGGCCAGCCATACCACACGCTAAACATTTGCATTTTGTCCTCCCGTTGTACAAGCGATTTTCTCTTTGTCCATGGTTCCAGTCTGTGTAATCGTTCTTAATCATTTTATTGGCTTCAGGACCCAAAGTGCGACGAGTACTGCTAGTCGTTTGCTGTGTATATGTGCGTTGTGGTGCATATACCATCCCGTTTACTGATCCACGTGACTTATAGGTACATAATTCAAAATCTGATACGATGTGTACTTCGGAATCAATCGTGTGTAATAGTCGTTTTATGCCCGAATTTGACAAATGTATGCCATCATCTCCGAAATAGCGAGATGTAGGGAGGCCATCTCTACCATAGAAGAAGCTCTCGGATTCTTTAATGAGAGTGACTTTATGCTTTTTCCAGTAGGTCACAAGCTGCGCTATGCATGCGTTGTAGTGTCTAACATCAGCGTCGCCACGTGGTGATATATTGCACATGTATAACTCACAATCTGGGTTTCCTGTTTTCACTAGACTTATTAGTTGATCATATTTCTTTTCAAAAAGTTCAATGTAAGTAAGGTTGCAAAGATCAGGAAACGATACAATCAAGTACCACACCTGACCCAGTTCAATGTCCTTTTTGCTTGAAGCACCATTTCCTCCAACAGACACCACAAGGGCTCAGAAAGATTTCATGTCATAAGATGTTATGTTTTCAACAATATCAGAAATTTAAGCCTCGCTTTTAGAATGTTTCTGCACTCCCTTTTCAATGCCCTTCGTATTTATACGGTTCACAATAGAGTCACCAATTAGTAATGTCTTCTTCCATGACATAACAACTGAAGAAGTCGCAAGGTTTCTATACTGACGGACTTTAAAAACGCAACACTTGGATAACAGCTTTGATTTATGTCTAGAAAAAGAAGGCAGAACAATAATTTTGATTGTATGTTAAAGAGCATTCATTTGTAAGTACCACATGGAAAACTTGTCCAACTAAGATGAACTTAATGCATTAAAATGTAACTTTTTTGAGATAGGGGTCAACTGTTTCACGTGACCAAATGTTATGAATGAAAGATTCCCCGCTTCTTTAAATCAAGAAACACTAGAAGCATCAAATTTGTATCATGGACTTCGTAAGTCATCGACAAATTACTCTCATATTGATTGGCAGGCCTGCGATACAGCTTATTTGCGTATATGACGTTTATCTGGGTATACCCTTTCATTCAATAGCTTAAAATCTCCTCTCCTTAAGAAATGTTAAAATGGCTAAATTCATACGGAGCAAGTAACGTCGCCCAGTTTAGTTGTACAATTAAAACTAAAGTGTTTGCTGAAGAAGCCGACTCATGATAACATTATCGAAGCAAAGGAAATTTACACTCAACAGTATTTTGGAAGATATAAGGGGAAGTTAGTGTTGCGTAATTAAAGTCCGTCAGTATATTAATATTAAGCTGTCTTTGTCTATTTTGCGTTTCCTCGTTGATCCTTTCTGTCATGTTTTCATCCCTGTCCGTGACATGCATAGGAATGCACTTAGGGGTAGGTCTCTCTGTCTCTGTATTAGTCGTAGAACTGGCACTTGGATACACAGTTTTTGGGATGGTCTGTGAAGAATTTGCATCTGAATTGGTATCAGTGGTGATGGTGAAATATCCTTCATCAGTGTAACTGGAATCTATGATAATTGCAGGCTTATGAACAGCTTCCGCATATGTCTTCGCATTATCAAAAGCGCTGACTAATGATGTTTTCATCTCTTGAAGTTTGGACTCTACAGCAGCAATGACAGAGCTTTTCATATTATTCAAAAGCGACTCGAGATTTTTAATACTTTTGATAATATTCAAAAGAGTTTCTTAATATACCAAGTTATTACCGCCTTCAGAAGCTTTATGATGTTTTACTTGGTCATAATTAGATTGACGCTGCTGTACTTCCATCTTGTCGTGTGATTCAACTAATGGCACAAATGGTCGACAGGTAAACTCCGGCGATCCGGACACTGTTGTAATTCTGTTTCCGTCGTTCTGAGATCTCTGATTAAGGTCACTACCCATAGCAATAACCGTAACTCTAAATCATCAAGGGAGGTAATACTTGGTAGCGTTCGATTATGACAAAGTGTGATTTTACGCAACTATGATATGTTTTCTACCGACAGTAATGCCCGTTACACTGCACGTTGGTAATCTGAAAGTGATTGATATAACATTAAAAATGCAAACAAAATTTTAAGTATAATGAACAACAAAAGTTGGCATTCTTTACGGATACTAAACGATGGACGCTCAGCTCTGTGAGAAGAAAAAAAGTCAGTCAGTGTAATGGAACACGCATTTTACCAGGGAAATGTCAGTCGACTGTTCGCGGTTTTTTGACAGTCCACATCAACAATCATGATATAACTACTTGTATATAGATCTATATATGATTTTCTGGTTTTATTTTACCTGCATTAAAATTTCACCAAGACAGACTATCTCGTCACGTTCTCTAGCGTCTACTTTGAACCTGACGTGCGCTTATGACGTCACCTGCTCTTATGACGTCATTATGCGTAAACGACAAGTATTGAACTTGACGTTGACGTTGAGAGTCCCTCGCTTTAGTTTGCGTCCTAAACAATTTGCCTTATGTCAAATGTGTTCCAATATTTAGCTACAAGGCTATCTTGGGCTAAGGTTGACTCAAGTATAGTCGTGATTCTAAATTATAGTAGACCTACTCTAAATTATTAAAGGTACGCGAGAAATTCTGACATAGGAGTCTGCAAACAACAAAGGCGCAGACCAGCTTGCGCATCCGCGCAGTCTGATCAGCGCCTTTGCTATTCACAAATTGAATAGTATCGTATCTAAACTTGCTCCAAGCGAGATTTCACTATTCTATCTAGTCTCAGTGGCTGAGAAGGCTGGTTTTGGTATGATCTTATCGGAAACCCTGAAGACAGGTTTTGTCGCATCGATGCTTATTTATATTCATGTAAATGCGAACCCAATCTTCAAGCCTGGTTCATGTGATATGCGCATAGAAAATGTCTAGCCCCTCTAGACTTCTGGTGGCCAATTCCGCCCATGACCAACGCCGACGGGATCCGTACCAAAAATAGTACCCCCTCCCCCTCCGCGCCACTGAATACCCCCTTCAGTAGCGGGAAGGGTGTGGGCATAAAAAGAACCTTTTTCATATAAATGCGGGTCCAACCAAACAAATCATAGGTAAGTTATAGTACTCAGTGAGACGGTTCTTTTGAGCACCCAAAGCAAATATGAAAATAATGAGCAATAAAATATTTACAATTTTACGCTAAAATTTTTGCTTATCTCCAATGTTACTCTACATTTGACACGTTTCAACTGAAAGATGTCCGTCAAGGGATATATAGATCTTAATAGAAATAAACCAACTCTGGTCAAGTGTTAAGGTCTGGCCTTGCTTCGCGATCGGGCATTAGTATGGCGCCCGAGGCCGCAACAAAGATTTAAAAACATTTCAAGTTCTTGGATGAGTAAATGAAGTATATGCATCAATCAATTAAAGCGATGCATATTAAAACAGCACATTTTCACCTAAATTTGACATGCAGAGTTACCCCGTGTCCTTGAAAAACGGTAAATGTCCCCAAAACATTACATCTCTATCCTAATGGTGTATCTATGCAAATTTGGTCAGAATATATTGACTAGGTGTTCAGACAAAATGCGGATAAGTTTCTTTTTACAGTGGGTGGGGTATTTTGGTATCGTTTTTGGTATTGAAAAGTCTTCACATATATGCATATAAATGTTCAAAGTATTTGGAGTACATATAGTTTCATTTGGAAGTTCAAAGTGAGGTATTTTAATCATCAGTGTTTGGTTCGTAAGGTTTTAACATGCTTAGAAATAAGAAAAGCCTGCTAAGTTCATTAATTTTTAGTTTAGGGGGTAGGGATAATTATTTGGTAATATCTCACTAATTAGACGGTGAATTTTTTTAAAATTTTGTCATAACGCATCCTATATAATGATCACTTTCCTAAAAAAAAAATAGAAAAATTTATTTTTTTAAAGTATTTTTAAATTTTGAATTATCAGTCAGTAATTGCCGAAAATGAATGCATAAATATCGGTGAATGCTGGTTTGAACGCGTGATATGAAGAAAAATACTTGTATAGCTGCAAAAGAATGGTTTGAGAAAAAGTTCTTAATTATTTATGGCTTCGCATGCTTGTTTGAAATAACGATTTTCAAATATAAAATTGAGTTACAGAATATTTTACTTGTCTTAATGAGTTTCAAAAAAGCTGCGTAAAAAAGCCAACATAGGCCATATAATGAAGAGCTGTAACTTTTGAACTGGACGGTAAATTTTCTTTATTTTGCGTTATTTTGCTTATAATATGATGTACTACAGAATATCAAAAAATGAAAAAAATCTATTTTTTGGAAAAAAAATCGCCCAGGTGTGGGCAGTGACCTTAATATGTGGTTTGCTACTGAAAACGTCTTCCTCATTTCTCTGCTCTTGGACATGCATCATTTCTCTTTGAGGCTGTGATTGGCTATTACTTATAAACTGTGAAAGCACTGTGGAGTCAGTATGCATCTGTGCGTCTGTACCCTGGTTCGTGTATAACAAAGGCTCATTGGTATGTCTGTCTTCATTTGCCGTGAAAATTACCTGCCCCTGATTCAGTCCTTTGCCATTGAAGAAGATATGATTTTGCTGGATTCACGGTATTACTGCAGACTGGAATTCCATTCATCTGGGATACTGCTGGTGGTAAAGTTGAACTGTAACTGAAAACTTGCTGGTTCATAGCTATATTTTGGTGGGACCAGTATTGGCACCATAGGCGTAAATGGCGCATACGCAGACTGATGCGTATTCACACTGCTGTCGACTGTCTGTAGTCCTGGTTTTTGCATCACTGGCGTACTATGACTGAAAACATGGTCCCCTGAGGTCTGGGCTTTACCACGTTGCACTATGGGCGTACTATAAAAGTTTGGTTCTTGTACAGCGTTATTCACCTGAAAGTCTGTTCTTCTGATAAACGGCGTACATGTAACGACTCCGTTTTTCTCGCAAGTTAGGTTTTCTTTCATTTGCTGTTCGCATGAATCATTTCCCTTTTCAGATAGAAAGACAAACTGTTTAAAAATAGCTCGAGTAATCCTCGCAAAACAATCTTTTCTCCATAAAATGCGCCCAACTCCTGCAATTATGACAGTTTTACTCGAACTGTCAAGCTTCAAATCGCATTTAAGCATTTGAAATTGCATTGAACATGTATAACTACAGTTTGAATTATCCTTTTGTATACGGTTAGCGAAGTCTGCAAGAAACTTGGTTTGAAATGAGTTATAAAAGACATCAGAAGCAAAGCTCACTGAGATCCGAGACTCTTCTCTTAATGTATTATAAAATACCCCTTCGAATTGATCGTCCGTATATTCGGACGGCTGCATCACAAACGAATCCAGAGATAAGCTGCTACTTTACACGCTGCTGTGTGAAACGTCAATTTGTTCCGTGGCTTGGTTCTCCATCATGATTAATGCAACTTAGACCCGCAACTATATTTCAATATAGTGTTAACTGAGTTAAGATTTCAAATATATATCAACTTACATGTACTTTCACTTGTGTCCATTGATAAAAACTGGTTCTTATTTTCTAATGGCGGCTTTTGACATCTGTTTAAAAAAACTCAAACATAAAATGTCATTTTTCTCCACACAGAGGAATCACAAGTCGAATAATTATACACCGTGGTGTTGTCTGGAAATCTCTCTTTCTTTTCTATAAATTTTGATGTTTTCAGACGTAATTTCGATATTTAATTAATTAATTTTACTTTATTTGGCGACGTCTACTTAATATAAACAACTTGACGTCATGGCGCCAAAACGTAATCTCCAGCTTATAGCACCGTTGAACCGGTTTAAGCCCTCCAGTTAAATATTTTACTGACCGTTCCAAGGCGCTACTTCTTTTGCGAATCTTTTATGTTTTCTGTCTTGTGTTTGCTATGCCTTTGTGCGCGTCTGTTTATATGTGCCTTGTTGTTCCCTGCTGGGAAAGAGCTGACCTCTTGGCTCTCGTTTGTGGTGT
This sequence comes from Loripinus fragilis, assembly GCA_964019695.1. Taxonomy (NCBI): domain Eukaryota; kingdom Metazoa; phylum Mollusca; class Bivalvia; order Lucinida; family Lucinidae; genus Loripinus; species Loripinus fragilis. The sequence continues at coordinate 34,716,064 of OZ026514.1, forward strand.
CTAACTGTAAGTTTGTCACTTTCCCATTGGTATCCTGGGTCAGGTGTGGTACTTGATTGTATCGATTCCTGATCTTTGCATCCTTACTTACTATGGACTACTCTT
>OZ026514.1:34716191-34746859 GCA_964019695.1 Loripinus fragilis
AACAATGAAGACCCAGATGAAATGCTGCATAGTGCAGCATTTCATCTGGGTCTGCACTGTTTGCTAAGACTTAATTGATCTTAAAAGAAAGCAATACAATATTTTTTGAAATTATGATGATTAGCCTGTGACCCCTCAATCAATGCAATGGATGGACCATACAGACTTTGTTGTATGTAGTTTTATAGAAAATTTCATTGCTCTGTTAAGGGTTAAAAAGTAACACTATGCCCTCAGAACAGATGCAATTTGCCAACATTCAAGTTTGTTACCCCCTCGTACACATACACACATGCACCCACACACAGACACAGGCCGACACCTCAATCAAACTGCCTCAGCCAACTCTGTGGAAGTCCGTGGAATCAGACCTTGGATGTACATCAAGGATCTTCTTTGATAACGTGACACTGACCTTACTTAATGTAATGCTGATGTCACAAAAACCATGCCAACACAATGACTGCAGCAAAACAAACAGTTATAAATGAAGCTTATGTTTGCTATAGCGATATTTTATTGAAAAATACATAAACTTCATTTATTCTGCCGATTAAACTTTTCGGGTATTCAGAAAAATGGATTTTAATAGGGCTGAACCCACATGCAAAAGAATTAATTTTCCATACACCAGTTCCGGCTAACAAAATGGAGCTTTTTTGTACATAGTACTACCTGTAATGCACCTTACGTACACCCAAGGCTCGATTAGATTCACGAATTGTGCCGGACTTTCCCGAATGGCCTATACCTATATGCCCTAGATCTTGATCATGGGTGAAAAGTTCAAAATTTCCAAAATCCTGAACTTAAGAAGTTCAAATGAATAATTACATGTTTTAATGGTTAATTTTGTTTAGATAATCTGAAAATTAATCAGAGAAGCTATTATAATCTCACTAATTCAGCATATTGAGGCCGACTTTTCACAAAATCCTGAATTCAGGAATAATCCCTAAAACTTTTACCCATGCTATATGCACTAGATCTTCATTACCAGGCATGAAAAACTTCAGTAGCTATGGAAATTAGTTGCATATTTTAAACCTAAAGGAAAAGGATAGACAAACACAAAAGACTCTGATCTTTAGCAGTCAATTTTCAAAATCAGAACTATAAGAAGACACAGTCTTAATCAAGGTTTTCCTTCATTTTTCAAGTACTCAAACTTTAAACAAGAGGCCGTGATGGCCCTGGTCCGCTCAACACATTTTTGGTAGAGGGCCCTATGAGGAACATTTGTCTGAATTGATTTTGAATTTGGGCCATAAGTTCAGGAAAGTTTTTTTTCTATTTTGAGCTCTGATAGCCGATTTGTTTTGCAGAGCAGAATGGTTTGGAGGGCCTTATGAGAAGCATTTGTTTAAATTATTTTGACTTAATAGTTAAGTAGATGTTGTTTTAAAGATTTTTTCTATTTTTACCTCAGGTCACCATTTTGTTTGGTGAGCGGAACGATTTGGGCAGTTTTGGGCAGTTTTGGTAGAGGACTTATGAGGAACATTTGAGTGAAATTATTTTGAATGGAGCCAGCTGTTCAGTAGAGGGTGTTGTCTTAAGATTTTTCTGTTTTTATCCGTGGCTGGCATTTTGTTTGGCAGAGTGGAACCATTTAGGCAGTTTCGGTACAAGTAATTTCTTTGTTCTATGTACAAACCTGACAGTTTATTTATATAATTATTCAAAGTGGAGCTTAGCATGAATATTCATGAAGAAAATGGTTAAAGTAAAAATTATTGACAGATGACTGACACCAGATTGACTGATGCACTGGCAGACAACAGACATCCTATGACCACAAAAGCCTATGGCTCAGGTGAGCTATAATTGCTCCCCAATTGAAAAAATATACTCAAAGGACCTATGACACTTTAATAGGGTATCTGCCTATTTTTCAGATGCTTCCCAAAACTTCCCTATGCATAAGATATCACTGGTTTCTTTTGAATAGGACGCTTGATGTTTTAGGAACGAATTAAGGTTATTATTAGACAGGCGGATCCCTACGACAAAACAGGAGACGCTACCAAAGGGGGTAGGGGTGGCAAAATTGGACTTCATTAAAATATTTAGAAATCAATTATTTTCATGTGTAAGGGTATTATATCTTCAATACTCGACTACAAATCACAGTGAAAGTATTTTAAAGTCCAAAATTCATGAGCATTTTACTGATTATTTTTGTTGTTGTTTTTTCTATCTGATTTGTTACGAAATATTTTGAAGTGCAACTGTAGTTCATATTCAACCTTGATGACAATGTATTTACCTGGTGCAATATTATGCAGCAATGTACTATAACCATTCATCCATGCGTAAAGTACGCCTAGTCAATGTCCATGTAGTTTATGTGTATTGGATAGATACAGTATATGTGTAAAATAATCTACCAACTGAATTTAGTAAAAGGACAATTTTCATAATCTAAAGAAAAATATGCTGAAACGTTGTAATATTTCATGACTGATGGGGTAAAAAAAGAAGCTTACTTGTACTAATTATTTCATTACACTGGAAAAAAATATTTTCTAGAGGGCACACCAAAAATCCAAATACTAATGTTCGGGCTCGCCCAGACGTCACATTTTGTGCTGTGGGATATCATTCCCCCCCGAGTCCCAACTAGCTTTTCACATATATTATGTAAAATATAAGAACACAATTACGTGCAAAAGGATTAGTTGGGATTCGGGGGGGAATGATGTTTTAAAAATATTTTTCTATTTCCTATACATATAATACAAAAAGTGACCATTTTAGCCCCAAAATAAAGCCGTACATTTATGGAAATAGAAAATCAAATGCAAAATCATAAAATAGAGACCAACAGCGAGCTTATATATGACGATGGAAGCATTTGATTGACTTTAACTTTTATCAAAAAAATAGGCAGCGATACACTGTGATTCCCATTACCACCGTCAGAGGTCCTTACAATTCTCTCACCTGGCCAATCAAATTATTATACTTACCAATGACATCAAAGCCCAAGGTGCAGGTCTGTGTAGCCCAGTCCAGATCCCTCACCTCATCTATCCGTGATATCTGCTTACACTGCTTAGACCCTGGAAAAAAACAAGCTTCCTGTCAATACCATGTATAATCAAATACCGTAAGTGCCTTAGCTCTAATATCTACCTTCATAGGTTTAGATAATCACAATTTTTTATCATAAAATTGTAAATATTTTCTTACCCATCAGTTTTAACATATGTTTTGGGTGCTCAAAAGAACCGTCTCATTGAGACGGCTCTTTTGAGTACCCACAACATATGTTTAGGTTTTGTCCTGTACCTTCGAAATAAAATATCATGAAAAGAGGTCAAACATACATATATACAGGCCGCAAAGCGAGCAAACCTGTCTTCGGGGTTTCCGATCAAGTCATACCAAAACCAGCCTGCTCAGCTACAGAGACTAGCTTGAATAGTGAAATTTCGCTTGAAGCAAGATCTGATATGATATTTCTCAATCAGTGAAAGGCAAAGGCACTGACCAGTCTGTGGGGAAGTGCAGACTGGTCAGTACCTTTGTTGTTCATAAACCCCTGAAAACAGATTTTTTCATGTTGTGGCCCACATGGTATTTGACCTTATAAAACTAAGCAGACCCTGACTTGACTGCCCATGGAGGAGTAGTCCGATTGGACTGACTTAAAATCTTAGGATAATATGGAAACTTTCAAATGACTTCAGTTGCCCAAATACAGTGAAGTAGTTTTATAACACACTCACACACCTTGTTATAACACAGATTTGTATATAACATGGAATTTTACAAAGTAATTATAGGAAAATATCAGTGAAATGGTCGTTTTCCTATTATTCCCTTGTAAGTTGTCCTTTTATTGCAAAATTCACTTATAACACGGTCCATTGCTATGGACCCCAAATATAGCATTACTGGGGACAAAAATCCACTTTTCCACTCATAATTACGAGTGAAATCTAGAAACGATGAGTAATTCTTCCCAAAGCACTCGTCCTACAGGACGAGTGCTTTGGGGAGAATTACTCATCCTTTCTTTCTAGCTTCACCCTAAAATCTGAGGGTGAAACTAGCATTTTCTGAGTATTGACTGTGAAATCTTTTTGTCAGTATATGGGATGCAGTTATGAATATGACTGGGTAAATTATATCATTTTAACAGTGATATAAAGAACTTTACAAGTCATATCACATATTACTCCCTTATGTTCTTTATTGCATAACAAGTACATTTGTTTGCAGGACGAGTGAAAATTGTAAGTCACTCGTCCTGCAGGACAAGTGCAATATTGAAATATTTTTGTCCCCTGGCATTATTAAAGGATTGCACTGTACTGCATGACCCTAACAAAGTCATGAAGGTTGACTAAAGTGTGCCCTATAATCCAACCCGAATATCAGTTAGTGACATATCAATTTGTTTTGTTTGTTTGATTTGATTCTTTACGTCCCATCAACACTCTTTCAGTTATGTAGGGATGGGTCTTCCTGGGTTGAACTAATCCGAGCCTTCTCTGATGTTTAAGTGGCTTTTCCATATTTTGATATTTACCACTAGTGGCAAATATCAAAATAAAGAAAAGCCACTAAAACGTCAGAGAAAACTCGGACTAGAATTAAACCAGTACTAAGCTAGGATTAATGTGTCTTGCTCAAGGACACAACGCAGTGATGCCGGTCAGGCTTGAACCCGCAGCCCCTCAGTCTAGAGTCAGGCACTCTACCACTGAGCCACTGCGCTCCCACATATCATTTTGCAAGAAACTGTAAAGTTACTCCAGTGTTAAACTGTGAGAGGTCCCAAGTTGGATTTAACCCTTAATGCACCAATCGCAACAAAAGTTGTCTGCTTTTCTCGTCTGCTGAAATGTTTAAGAAGCCTCTATGGCAAACAGTGTGGACCCAGATCAGACTGCTCCAATAGGAGCAGTCTGCTCTGGGTCCACACTGTTTGCTTCTATACTTAATTCTTAAGTAATGTTAGGCAATTATTTGCAGCAGACGACTTCAGCAGACGACATTTTCAGATGCATTTCTTTCGTGGCGCTTTAAGGGTTAAAATTATTTTGGATGGATATGACAACTGGACAGCATCTTAGTATTATTTGAGCCAGCATGAGAGTTTAGTTCTTATAGCATCGTAGAGCAATGAAGTTTCAGACGAGCCTATGCAAATGCACAGACTTGCCACAGCCTTTAGTGCTACCATACATAAAGAATGGATGTAGATGAAGACTCAGATCTGAATTTAGAACCCTATCGCCGCTTGATCTGTCAGCATGGGCATTTATTGGAGACTTTTGTGAATGTGCTATAAATACTAAAATCTCACTTTGGTTTAAGATAAAACGAGCTGTGGCATGAGATTTCCAACAATGTGGCATTTAGACATGTGTAGACTCAGAGGAGCCTGTGCAGCCTCCTTTTAAGCTTAGAAACTCCAAATGGTGTTCAGTCAGTAGCTTAACAATCATAGAATACTCATGCAACTAGCAAAGGCTCTGATCAGACTGCCCATTGTGCAGGCTGATCTGAGGCTTTGCTCGTCGCACATACCACATTGTTGAAAATCCTATAAACTGGCTCATTAATATGGTAGTAAGAATTCCAATGAGCAAATCTTTTGAGCGTAAAATCCCAATTACTTTCTTACCCATCAGTCTAAAAATGCATTTGGGGTGCTCAAAGTAACATTTTCTCATTGAGACGGTTCTTTTGAGTACCCACAACATATGTTTTTGTTGAGAAATAAGAAAATAATTTTTAAACATGCACTCTTATGATGATCTGAATGCTTAAAGATGCTTATACACTTACAGAAAAGACATTCGTAATCTCCAGAGTTACTTCTGAGAACTTCACCATCTTCTGACCAGTCAATATGGGTGATATATGAACTATGGCCCTGAAACAATGCAATCATAGGGCCAATTTAGCAAAACCAATTCAGTGTAAAATTGCGATTATTTTCTAATCCATCAGTTTAAACATGTGTTTTGGGTGCTCAAAAGATCCCTCTCAGTGAGACGGTTCTTTTGAGTACCCACAACATATGTTTTAGTTGAGAAATAAAAAAATAATTTTTCGTTATGCACCCTTATCTGGGGACCTGAATGCAATTACATTATATCACCATTATAATAATAGATAGTTGAGATCAAGCCGTTTCAATTCAAACTTATGAGTGTCACATTAAGCTGGATAAACCTTTTCATTCATGAGTGGTAGGGTAGTGCACTCTCTGCTGCAGCAAAATGATTGGCTGCTTGCGGACATGTGTCCACAAGCAGCCAATCATAGCGCTTTATTTTGAGTTTGAGAATGGACTCAAGTTTTATAACCTCCAGGCCTGGCTTCTTGGCATGATGAAATTTGCTTCACTTGAGGCAAATTTGGATGGGGATCCGGACCTTTTTGCCTATCCCATTCTTCTATTATCTCTCCCTGTCTCTTGGAGGAGTCCTGACATGACTGAAATATTGTTGACTGGGACTTTTAGCCTTAACTCAATCAATGAATCAATCAAACCTTTTCATTCCGCCGGATTTTTCCATACATATTGTTACAAAAAGTATAGAATAGTCCGTTTTGTATGTTAAGGGGTTGTCATGCAAAATTTCTATAAAATAATCCATTTCTGTCCATTTTTTTTTTAATGTATTTTTTGGTCTGAAGATATTTTTTTACCTTCGCAAACCGTGTAGATCCTGATGAAATGCCGCATTACATCTGGGTCTTCACTGTTTGTAAAATACCAGTTTAGGGTTTTCCCATATACAATGGATTAAAATTATCTTATTTAGCCCTATAAGCACCTGCCAAAAATTGCATCTGAAAATGCCATCTGTTCAAGTCATCCGCTGCATATATTTGCTAACATTATTGACTAATGTAAGCATAGATACAAACAGTGTGGACCAAGAACGGACTGTTCCTACAGAAGCAGTCTGATCTGGGTCTACACTGTTTGTAAAAGAGATGTCTAAAACATTTTAGCAGATAACAAAACAGACTAATTCCATCACTTACTGAGCATTTTCCATGAACTTTAGTGAACTTTCTACCATCCTCCTCAACATTGTAAAGATAGATAAAGTTGTCCCGGGAACCACATGCAAGCATCGATCCATCTGAAATGAACACTAGCTCTTTAAAGTCATGTAAATCTTTAAATTACGGTGTTCCAGGTAGCATCTATAGCTCAGTATTATCAGGAGTTAAGAGTGTGTAACGAAAATTTAATTTTCTTATTTCTCAACCAAAACATATGTTGTGGGTACTCAAAAGAACCGTCTCAATGAGACGGTTCTTTTGAGCACCCAAAACATTTGTTAAACTTGATCAGTAAGAAAATATTTACAATTTTACGCTGAAATTTTTTGTTTATCTAAACCTGTGATTTATGGATCATTTTGAGGTAAGTACAGTCTGATTTTGAAATTGATCAGTACTCATTGTGAATGTATTTTTAAGGATACTACATATGAGCCGCGACACGAGATTTCCAACAATGTGGTATGTGTGACCAGCAAAGGCTCAGATCAGCCTACGCATATGCACAGTCTGACCAGAGCCATTGCTAGTTGCTTGAATAATCTATGAACATTAAGCTTCTGGCTGAACATCATTTGGAGGCTGTACAGGCTCGTCTGAGTCTACACTTGTCAAAATACCACATTGTTGGAAATCACATGTCGGGGCTCAATTATATTCTGTTTGTGTACTTGAGTTGATACTAGACTGGTTGCCATATTCTTGCAGTACTATTGGTTCCATGATCAATATCTATGTGCTTACCGAAGATACATTCAAATCAACCATGATATAGTCCTATTATATAGTCCTCCCATACATATCATTTATTGACAGTTCCCGCCTTTAATTTCCTTTTGGCTTCCAATGAAAGATGACCTTCACACAGCTGCCATACTGAATGATGAGGTTTATATTCTTGCGGTAACTAGTGTTATGGACAGGTGGGAAAGTCCCAGTCAACGTTTATTCAGTCAGGGGTTGACTGAAGATAATATGTCTTGCTCAAGGACATATCACACTATCGGTGGAATTCTAACCCCTGACCTCTTGTGACCCAATTGAGTTACAGTGATCCCCCAGTTATATGCTGAAAAAAATATCAGAACTAAACTAGTGAAGATTTGGACAAATAACCCTTCCATCCTTCACATGAATATTTACTGTAAATTCTGAAATTTTTGCGAGAATTTTATTTTTGCGAATAGCATTAAAAGACATATTTACAAAGTTTTAAATTTTAGCCTAGGGCCAATTTTACCAATACCATTAAACAACAGATTGATTAAGCTATTTGGCAAGAATTTTATTTTTGTGAAACTTCGCATAAGCCAAGTTTCGCGAAAATAAAATACTTGCGAAAATTTCCGAATTTACAGTTATGGTAGATGTAGATGCAGAGAAAGCTGAAGATGCTTTTCTCTTGTTTATTATTGCTTTTGAAATATGGGGTAAATACTGCAAATTCAGAAATTTTCGCCAGGGTTTTATTTTCGCGGAACTTCACATATGCCAAGTTTTGTGAAAATAAAATCCTTGCAAAATGGAGAAATCATTCTGTGATTTACGTATATAGGTAAATTATGCCCTAGTCGCGAATTTTAAACATCGTAATTACGTCTTTTGACGCTTTTCGCAAAAATAAAATTCTCGCGAAAATTTTCGAATTTACAGTATGGTAGGCCAAAGTTTTGTTACATACCAGGTGAAAAGCTGACACATTCTATCTGTTCTTTTGCGTCCTCAAAGACAGCTATAACCTCATAGTTGTTCAGATCAACAGCGAACCATTTACTAGTCTGACATCCAACAACAGCAACATCCCCTTTAGGATGAATAGTGATACAGTGAGCTGGATCCTAGAAAAATACAAGACAAGAACATAAGCTATCACCATAGTTGTTAAGATCAACAGCGAACCATTTACTAGTCTGACATCCAACAACAGCAACATCCCCTTTAGGATGAATAGTGATACAGTGAGCTGGATCCTAGAATAAAACAAGACAAGAACATAAGCTATCACCATAGTTGTTAAGATCAACAGCGAACCATTTACTAGTCTGACATCCAACAACAGCAACATCCCCTTTAGGATGAATAGTGATACAGTGAGCTGGATCCTAGAAAAATACAAGACAAGAACATAAGCTATCACCATAGTTGTTAAGATCAACAGCGAACCATTTACTAGTCTGACATCCAACAACAGCAACATCCCCTTTAGGATGAACCGTGATACAGTGAGCTGGATCCTAGAATAAAACAAGACAAGAACATAAGCTATCACCATAGTTGTTAAGATCAACAGCGAACCATTTACTAGTCTGACATCCAACAACAGCAACATCCCCTTTAGGATGAACCGTGATACAGTGAGCTGGATCCTAGAATAAAACAAGACAACATAATTTTCACTAATATATTTGAGCCACAAATTGTGAAAACCAGCCTTAATAGTCGTCAAAAAGTTAATTACACACACTTAATCTACAAAGTGCGAAAAAGTTATCTGCAAATTTTATGAGGTTATCTCCATTATTCATTTAAATATGGTCTCTTACTAATACACTTTTTTATTATCCTTAGACTGTGTGCAATGGAATTTGCAGAAAAGTTAACACTGATTAATTTTTACTTAGAGTTTGCCTGATCTGAAAATGATTTACCATACTTTAAAAATTCTACCAGTTGCTAATGTAAAGTTGTTGCCATGGAAACATATGATTGACTAGTGGAATCTTAACGCATCTAGGTCCTTTTCCTGATACGAGTATATCTTATAGACTCTGTCATTGTTGTCTTTTATGAGAATAATGCCATCGTGGGAATATGCACTTTTTAAAACCAAGTCCCACCCCAGGTTCAAAACATAAGGAATCTCAGAGGACCACTCCTAGGCACCCATGTTCTGAATATGAATGTTTTCTGGTATAAAGTGTTTGTCAATGTATAAGCATTTGAAAAACTTAAATGCATCATGACTGGAATGCAGCCAGGATAACTACAAAAGCTCTCCTCTTGGTTCCAAGTTGAGCACACCAGTACTTACTGAGACTTCTTTCATCCAAACACATGTATGAGCCTGACTGTCCCAGCAGAAGATGTGTCTGTCAGTACCACAGGTCAAAAACTGCATCATGCCTGGCTTGGCTGCTAAACCCCACAGTTCTTCCATGTGACTCTAGCAGAGAGAAATTCAAACAAATTATTAATACATGTGTCTAACTTAATTAAGAAGGCCATGATGGCCCTAGATCTTTGTTTGTCTATTTTTAAAGCCCTTTAAGACAGGTTTTACTCTACATGTATTTTCACTTTGATTGTGTACTGCTTATAAATACACATAAGTTTGAACTACTTTCTAAATCATGCTTTGAACGGTTTCTAATCAATGGTAATGATCAGGCATTGCTTCAATTGAATATTCCTTCCATAAGTTAAAAGGTCAAGGTCACAAATATTTCAAGCATTGGATCACATGATCAGAAGAAAATGATATTCAATGTATGAAAACAAGGTATGAAAACCTGTTCTAGATTGATCTGACCCTGAGGCTCAACTCAAATGAGCATTAAAGAGCTACATGCATTAAGGGGCTAATTTGGCCCCCTCTGGAGCCAAAAGCTGTAAGTTGTTTTTCTCAAATTACTTCTGATTGGTTGTTTAGAAGAATAACCCAAGTGTAAAAGTCTGGCATTTACTTAAGTTTTACCATTACCATAGTAACAAATGGCTGCCAAAATAGGCTTAAGATTTTCTCTCTTTAAAGCTCTAACATGTCATATTTTCTGCTACCAAATGTTAAAATGGATCTCTGCAGAGATCCAGCGACACGTCAGCATTTTGTGGGCGAGTGTGCTTTCTTTGAGTCAGAGAGAAGTGTCTACATAGAGAAACTGTAAACGAGCCCGATTTTGTCGGATGACCATCTTTCTCGACTTAAGAATCCTGACTTTCTTACACAGTGAGCACTTGATGTGTCCCGGTGTATCGACATAGAGAATTTTGAGTGTGAGGAGTTGGGGTCATTCAAACTTCACACAAGGGAATACTTGCACAGAATACATGTGAAAAGTGTGGTGGCGTTGAGAAAGCTCCAGTGAACCAACGAGGACAGTAATCAGAGTAACTGTACATATTTGCTGCACCAAGTGTATATATTTATCACCAGCACTGAACTTTTTATTATACACAAGCTAGTACTTAAAGTCTACGGATTTGTGCCCCAAATAAATAAGCGGGGGGGCTCTAAGATACAACAACAACAATAATGAAAAAAAATGCATTTTTGAGTAGGATAGATTTCATGTTCAGCTGAGTCGAGCAGGAAAAACATTTTATAACCTCAAGGCCCGATGTTGGCAGACTGATAATATATACAAAAGTCAACAGATTTCAGATTTTAATGTGGCACAGAAATGCGGACAGTCCAAATGCACTGGACAAATGGGAGAAAATTGTATGGTAAATGTTCTAGCATTTCGAACACTTGCTGCATGCCAAACAAAATCTAGTCAAACAGTGCAGACCCAGATCAGACTCTTCCCTATTTACTATTCTGACAACCATTTTGTGAATAACAGCCCTGAAACCAAAATATTTATTTGAGAACAAAAAGGGAAAGGTTAAAACTTTTAGAACATTTACAGGAAACATTGGTGAAAGTTCAAAATTTCCAAACTCCTGAACTTTAGAAATTCAAATTTTTAAGCTTGTAGGATGCCTACAAAAGATAATGAGTTCATGTTTAAATGGTTAAATGTGTTTAGATAATCTCTAAATTAGTCAGATAAGCTATAATAATCTCCCTAATTCAGCATTTTGAGGCTGACTTTCTATGGAAAGTCAGCCTCAAAATCCTGAATTCAGGATTAATCCCATGAGTAAATTCTGTCCCCTACCTGAACAACAGGACTGAAGTTGAAATCAACAGTACTCTGTAGAATACAATTCCTTACTGTTCCCACAAGCAGCAGGTTACCCTGTCCCTGGCTGATCATCCTCACAGCTCCATACTGAGCTGGAACCTGAAGTCAGAAAATAAACATGTAAACAGTACTCTGTAGAATACAGTTCCTAACTGTTCCCACAAGCAGCAAGTTACCCTTGTCCCTGGCTGATCATCCTCACAGCTCCATACTGAGCAGGTACCTGAAGTCAGAAAATAAATATGTAAACAGTACTCTGTAGAATACAGTTCCTAACTGTTCCCACAAGCAGCAAGTTGCCCTTGTCCCTGGCTGATCATCCTCACAGCTCCATACTGAGCTGGAACCTGAAGTCAGAAAATAAATATGTAAACAGTACTCTGTAGGATACAGTTCCTTACTGTTCCCACAAGCAGCAAGTTACCCTGACCCTGGCTGATCATCCTCACAGCTCCATACTGAGCTGGTACCTGTAGTAAGATAATAAACATGTAAACAGTACTCTGTAGGATACAGTTCCTTACTGTTCCCACAAGTAGCAGGTTACCCTGACCCTGGCTGATCATCCTCTTAGCTCCATACTGAGCAGGTACCTGAAGGCAGAAAATAAACATGTAAACAGTACTCTGTAGGATACAGTTCCTTACTATTCCCACAAGCACATACATGTGATAACCTGATGATGGCCATGAGGGAGATTTGATGTTCAGATGAGGGAGATCAGGGTCTCAATGAGGGAGATTTTTCGAAGTTACAGAAAGGTGTACTTAAACGACTTACCCCCTTCATTCTGGTGGATTATCCTATACACAATGATATAATAAGTATGGAATAGTCCATTCATTTTGTACTTTAAGTTGTTTTGACAGGCACAATTTATTTAAAATGATGTATGTTTTTCATATCTTAATAAACAGTGCAGACACTGATGAAATGCCACTGTTTGGGTCTTCACTGTTTGCCAAAGTACCTGTTTACTACTACTGTTTACCAGTACCTAGACAACTTAAATTTACCAAAGTAATACAGGCTTATGTTTATTATTGTATTTTGCACTTAAAATGTTTTAACAGGGCTGATAATGATCGGACTTACGTGTATGTTAATTGGTTCCAATCTTGAAGGTAGTCAACCTTTACCTCCATTCAGTGGAAAACCCTTAACGTGAGAAGAGTATTTTATCCAGCATTAACCTACTTGTAAAACAATAGAAAGTATATATGACGCCAATTTTAAAATTATATTAGCTTTTTACCTACGAGTTTAAATGCTAGTTTCTATAGTATTTAAAAGCTTGCAATCAATGTCATCCTTGGTAGAATATATAATTATAAAATATTTTAATTAAAAATGTTGAAATTTGGAAAATATATATTAAAATAAGTGAATAATCGCCTTTTAATTCAAGAATTTGCTAAAATATATTGCAACAAGGGAGCTAACTCAAAAACGTCATTGCATAGTTACCTTGAAAATGCTTCTTATGGGGATATTGGGTTTTTACGGATATTTTTTTCTGACAAAATAAACTTCAGTGAGCTATCACATCATAAAAATACCTTATAAATAAAAGGTTTCTGTTTAAAAATGATAAATTTAGTTGTCTGAGAATGCAGAGAAAGGCACATCAGCGTGCGTCACTCTGTTAGGAGAGAGACTCAGAGAAGCAATCTTCGGCTTTGTCTTGCGTCTCATGCGAGGATCCTTTCTCATGCATGTAATCTCGGACCCACTAAACATTTATACTGGGTCCGAGCTGTAATGTCTGGTGAGTGATGCTGAAGGACGAATTTCACTCTGTCCCCTTTCTCACTGCGCTTGATGGAAAGTCGGCTTGAAAGGGAGCCTTCTCTTTCAAAATGTTCAGAGTCTACAATATATACGCAAAGACCTCATGGTGATAAGCGTGCCATACGAGTGCCCTACTTGAGAGATTATTGTTTCATGCACAGTATGACACCATGTATATTTTGATTATCAGCGTTCAATTACCGACAGCTGTTAAAAGTGCGCGCCGATCGCAGTAAAAATGGTCGCTTGCGAAAATATCATTATAGCAAAAGGACCTCTGACACTTTGATAGGGTATCTGCCTATTTTTCAGATGCTTCCAAAATTTCCCCTATGCATTAGATATCGCTGGTATTCTTTTGAATAGGACGCTTGATGTATTAGGAACGAATTAAGGTTATAATAAGACAGGCAGATCCCTACCACAAAACAGGAGATGCTACCAAAGGGGGTAGGGGTTGCAAAATTTGACTTCTCCAAAACATTTAGAAATCAATTATTTTCATGTGTACAGGTATTATATCATCAATCCTCGATTACAAATAACAGTGAAAGTATTTTAAAGTCCAAAATCATGAGCATTTTAATGATTAATTTTGTTGTTGTTTTTTCTAACTGATTTGTTAAGAAATATTTTGAAGTGCAACTGTAGTCCATATTCAACCGTGATGACAATGTATTTACCTGGTGCAATATTATACAGCAATGTACTATAACCATTCATCCAAGCATAAAGTACACCTAGTCAATGGCCATGTAGTTTATGTGTATTGGATAGATACAGTATATGTGCAAAATAATCTACCAACTGAATTTAGTAAAAGGACAATTTTCATGATCTAAAGAAAAATGTGCTAAAACGTTGTAATATTTCATGACTATTGGGTTATGAAAAGGAAGCTTACTTGTACTTATTATTTCATTATACTGGAAAAAAAGATTTTCAAGAGAGCACACCAAAAATTCAAATGCTAATGTTCGGGCTCGCCAAGACGTCACATTTTGGGCTGTGGGATATCATTCCCCCCCGAGTCCCAGCTAGCTTTTCACATATATTATGTAAAATATGAGAACACACTTACGTGCAAAAGGATTAGTTGGGACTCGGGGGGGGGAATGATGTTTTAAAAATATTTTTCTATTTCCTATATGTATAATACAAAAAGTGACCATTTTAGTCCCAAAATAAAGCCGTACATTTATGGAAATAGGAAATCAAATGCAAAATCATAAAATAGAGACCAACAGCGAGCTTATATATGAAGATGGAAGCATTTGATAGACTTTAATTTTTATCAAAATAATAGGCAGCGATACACTGTGATTCCCATTACCACCGTCAGAGGTCCTTCAAAATGCGGGAGATTGCGTTGCCCGCACGGGAGTGCGGGAGAGAGGGTTCAAATTCGGGAGCCTCCCGCATGATCCGGGAGGTATCACATGTATGCAAGCAGCAAGTTACCCTGACCCTGGCTGATCATCCTCACAGTTCCATACTGAGCAGGTACCTGATGTCAGAAAATAAACATGTAAAAGTATGAATTCAGTCTATGACAAGCCACAAATGGTTACTCTTTCACAGAAGCAGGAACCTGGGTTAAACCATTTATCAACCCAAAAATGACAATATTTTTCTCGCACACCAGATTGGGATTTCTGTTTGTTTTACTCATGTGAGATAGTTCTATGTATCTCACATACCTGTACTAGCCCGTGGGAAAGATATAAAACGAACAGCGACAATTGGGCCTCACGTCCCATCTGGGGCATCATTGTAATGTTAAAATTATGTTACCATGGCATATTCAGGATCATCTAAAGTCTTTTTCATGTTTTCCAAATATAAAATGAGGTATTTAGTGGTGAGCAAGAATCCATTATTAGTGTGAGGACGGGATAGAAAAAAACCATCCTTTGCGATCTCCCTTTGTCATCACTCGGCAAGCCTTGTGATGCCAATCGGTGATCCTCATGACAGATTTTTCTATACTTACACTATTCTTATACTTTTGTAAAAACAATCCTGTGATGCACAGCTGAGACAATTCAGTAAATACAGTAAAACTTGTCTAAAACGGCCACTCAAAAATAGACAAAACAAAGATCTTAATAACAATTAGTAGCTTAATGAAGGTCGAAAGTATTGCAGAATGCTCCCATTGGAGCATTCTGTAATATTTTGACCTGCATTAAGCAATAATTGGTCTTGAAAACCAGTTTTCAGTCTTTTTGAGAGTGACTGTTTTACAGAGCGACTGTTTTACACAGGTTTTACTGTACAGTAATACTTTATATCCTGGTGACTTCTAAATGTCAGAGTACTTTGGCAGTGAAGATCCAGATGAAATGCCACATACTGTGTCATCCAGATAAGATTGCGTAATTATTTTTTTATTTCTCAACCAAAATATATGTTGTTGGTACTCAAAAGAACCATCTCATCGAGACAATTTTTTTGAGCACCCAAAACAATTGTTTAAACCGATGGATAAGAAAAAATCACAATTTACGCAAAAAAATTTAACTGGATCTATCCGTGTGTATCACTTTTAATATACATGCACAGCTACCCATGGGTAAGAGGCCATAGTTTTGATCAGAAATTTTATCTACTTCATTTCTTTGTGAAAGTGAGTAGTGAAGGCTAAAACACCTATGCATTAAGTGCCTAAATCTCATGTACAAATGAAGTGTTTGGCCTATAACTTAACCTATAACTTGAGTTATAACTATAAGTTTACCTCATATTCATCCCCTGTCTTCTCAAGGTTGGAATCCCATTGATAGATCTTCCTGTCCTTACCCCCACCAGAGAGGATGTGCCCCTCCTTGGTTAAATACAGTGAGAATATTGGACCCTCGTGAGCACCAACAACAGCTTGGCTGATCCTGTTTGTGCCTGCATATCAAAATCAGAGCCGAGAGAGATTTTAAAACTTTTAGTGATAAAAAAGTGAAATATTGGACCCTTGTGTTCACCAGGTACAGCTTGGGCCTTGTCACAAGAAAACCTGATTTTGTTGCATGCAAACAAAAAAGGTGCAGACCTGCCCAGCCTGATCATCACCTATGTTATTTGTTCTCTGGAAAGTACAATACATGTAGCTAGACCTGCTTTATGCAAAGTATCAATATTCTAGCTAGTTTCTGTAGGTTAGAGTCCTACTTGGTCAGAAAATCCAAAGACAGGTTTTCCTGCAACTAGGCCCAAAGGAAAAATAGTCAAAATATGGTTGTTATTTTTTTTTCTGTTAGTGTTATCATTATTTAACATATTTAGAGGATCAGAAAAATCCGTCCCTTGGGACCACCATTAGTCATCGCTCGGCAAGCCTCGCCATGCCAAACGGTGATCCTCATGATGGATTTTTCTATCTATCACCCTCATGACATATTCTTATAGCCTCAAGTTGGGAAGAGTTAAAGTATCTTTTGACTCTTACAAACTCTTATTTTAGCTTTCAGGGCAAACAAATGGAAAACCTTGTTTGTTTGTCTGGTTTGGTTCTTTACATCCCATTCAACAGCCATGGTCATGTCGGGACGGTCAGTTCACCAAACCACCCTTTTTTCTCGGGCAAGCTTGATTAAGCAGTTAACCAGTACTTTGTGCACATATTTTCTCTTGTATGTCTCACCAACAGCTAAGGTCATATGGAGACGGGGTCACAGCTAAAAGTCTCATCTGACTGACATCAAATCTATGACCCATGATTAACAAGGTGAGTGGTTATCCATTATATCATGGCAGCTTTTGTGTGAAGCCTCCGAAAGACTAGAGGAGCCATGGATCAAACTTACAACCCATTATTATAAGGGGAGTAAATTATACATTAAACCATAGCGCGCCCAGTGTGAAGCCTGTTGAGAACAAATATGTACAGTAAAACCTGTCTTAAGCGGCCACTCAAAAAGTAGACCATAAATTGGTTTTCAAGACTGTTAATTGCTTAATGCAGGTCAAAAGTATTGCAAAATGCTCCAAGGGGAACATTCTGCAATACTTTTGACTTTCATTAAGCTACCATTTGCCATTAAGACCTTTGTTTTGTCTACTTATGAGTGGCCGCCTAAGACAGGTTTTACTGTTGTATAAAGCTGAACTCCCCAGCATTCTACATACAGTATTCAACCTAATAAGAGCACTGTGTGTAAGTGATACTTTAACAAGTATCCTCTTTTGAAAACTGCTGATCTTTTTTTGTTTGTTTGTTTTGATTCTTTACGTCCCATCAACAATCTTTCATTTAACAGAGACGGGTCTTCCTGGGTTAAACCAGTACTAAGCTTGGATAAATGTGTCTTGCTAAAGGACCACAATGCAGTGACGCAGGTGAGGCTCAAACCCGCAGCCCTTCGGTCTTGAGTCAAGCACTCTACCACTGAACCACTGCGCTCCCTGTTTTACTGTAATATAAAGCTGAACTCCCCGGCATTCTACATACAGTATCCAACCTAATAAGAGCACAGTGTGCGATTCTTTTATAAGTATCCACTTGTGGATCTAGATCAGCTGGCTTCTGACATTGAGACTGCATAGTTGAGTCATGGGTTCTGAACACTGTCTCACTGAGATTAACATTGATCATCCAAAGTTTAATGAAAATCTTTCAAAGAATTCAGGAGATATGGAGAGGACAGGAAGGTGATAGGGACGGATAGATGAAAACCATTCCTAAAATCCCCTCTCCCCTTCATGGCAGGGAATTAACAAAAATTTGAGTCGGTACATGAGATTTCCAACAATGTGGTATGTGCAACCAACAACGGCAGGGTGCCCACTCTTAGTCTGAAATGAAATTCCCTGACTTTTCCTTGACAAAAATTCATTTTTCCCTGACCATTTTACCGCGCGTTTGCGCCCGCCTCCTCCCCTTACAACTGTCTGCTACGCCCGCTCTTTGTTAATACTGACATCAATCAAACTTAATCCTTAAAATATATGAGCTTTACATCAGAAATATGTGTTTAAATAAAAAAAGACAAACAAAAGGCAGCAAGCGTGTAAGAAAAGAGCATTACATATCTTTTTTTTGCATAAGATGATTTGTTAATATGTTATACTGCTTACCTGAGCTGTAGGTTTCATGGTTTCAGAGAATTTCCCCGTTTTTTCTTAATATGAGTCTATGGGAGCAAATGACCCCCAGGACATGGACAATTTGGACATCAGGCGCATGGTTTGCAAGTTTTATGTAAGGGATCACAAAACATTGCTATATAAGTAATATATAAGCTGTGTGCCTCATGGTTTTAGATTGTTTTCCATTTATAGACAATGGAAGATAATGGCACCCAGGGTGTGGCCAGTTTGGATCCCAGGGGCAGGGTTGGCAGGATTTATGTAGGGGGCCACTAGACATTGCTTTAAGCTGTGGGCCTGAACTTCAATGGCTCGAACTCTGATGACTCATTCACCTTTTAAAGTTTTTATGTCTATGGGAGCTTTATGTTGCCCATGGGCCATGGCAACTAGAGTTCCAATCCAATCCGCCCAAAAACCTTATGCAGCCTTTTCCCTACTTTATGTGCTTTACATGAAATTTGATCACAACTTGAGATATATACTTCTGTGAACAGACAATGACAACAGGCCATCAATATACTCATTATCATACCTCACTTGAGCCTGAACCTTTGACTCAGGTGAGATAAAATAAGGTGACAAAAAATTAGGTCTTAGATTAAAATAAAAGTTACTAGCCAAGAGAAATATATATTAGAACTAGAGCAGCAGTCGATGGTACACCATCGCAAATACCCGCTTTTTACCTATAACCTTTACCCTGGGGTCAAGGTCATACAAAATATAGCTCAGTACCTTCTACATAATGTGACCTATGCACCTGTGAAGTTTGAAGTTGATATGTCCAATGGTTAAGGAGGAGATGCATTTACAAGAAAATACATTATATGACCTTGACCTAGTTGTTAAGGTCACACAAAATGTTGTCCAGTGCCCTCCAAATCATGTGACCTATGCACCTGCCAAATTTGAAGTTGCTACGTCCAACAGTTTAGGAGAAGATGGATTTACAAGAAAGTAAATTATATGACCTTGACCTTGGAGTCAAGGTCACACAAGATGTTGCCAAGTACCATCCACATCATGTGACCTATGCACCTGTAAACTTTGAATGCCATGTCCAATGGTTCAGGAGAAGATTCATTTACAAGAAAATACATCATTTGACCTTGGGATATTTGACCTTGACCCCAAGGTCAAGGTCACATGAAGTGTTGCCTAGTACCCTCAACATTATGTGACCTATGCGCAGGCAAAATTTGAAGTTGCTACTTCCAAAACATTATGAGGAGAGGTGTTTTCAAGAAAATACATTATTTGACCTTTGACCTTGACATTGGGGTCAAGGTCACATGAAACGTAGCCCAGTACCCTTGACATCATGTGACCTATGCACAGGCAAAATTTGAAGTTGCTACTTCAAAAAGTTTATGAGGAGATGCATTTACAAGAAAATACATTATTTGACCTTTGACCTTGACCTTGGGGTCAAGGTCACACAAAATGTCACCCAGTACCCTCTACATCATGTGATCTATGCACCTACAAAGTTTCAAGTTGCTATGTCCAACGGTTTAGGAGTAGATACAATTACAAGAAACGTGACGGACGGACGGACAGACGGACAGACGCACGGACGGACGGACGACGGACCGACTTTGGTACGAAATTAATATACCCTATTTTTCTTACGAAAAAGCGGGTATAATAACTGGATTGCATTATTATAGTCACCCTAAAACTATTGGTCATAATCTCATATGTGTTTGTTCAATTTTTGAGCTATTAACCAAGCATGATTTTAAAATTCCTGACTTTTCCCTGACTTTTGAAGATTTTCTAATTTCCATGACCATTTTACAGAATTCCCTTACTTTTCCCTGACCTTGAAGAAAAAACAAATTTCCCTGACTTTTCCCTGACCAGTGGGCACCCTGAACAGTTCAGATCAGCCTGCGCAGACAGGCAGTCTGATCAGAGCTAGTCGCTTGAATATTCTATGAGTTAAGCTACTGATCGAACATCAATTGGTGTTTCTAAGCTTAAAAGTAGGCTGGGCCATTTGGTGTTTCTAAGCTTAAAAGGAGGCTGCACAGGCTCGTTCGAGTCTACACTTGTCAAAATGCCACATTGTGGGAAATCACATGTCATGGCTCATTAATGTTTTTATTTCAATAAGAGAATAAAAGCACCGCAAGCACTGCGTAATACCCCGCCATTGCTGGGGGCACCAAAAGTTATTTTGTGAGATATATAATGCCTAAATAGCAACAGAACTGAGATAGACAGTGATATGACGTCCTTAGTCACAATATGTAACCTTTGATGGTCAACATATCTGTGAAGTTTCATTCAGATACTCCATATAGTAAATGAACTACAGGTCAAAAAACATTTTTCAGATCAATCAAGGGTAGATAACTCATGAACTGGAAAGGTAAGAGTGAAGATCCTTAGTCACAATATGTAACCTTTGATGATCAACATATCTGTGAAGTTTCATCCAGATATTCCATATAGTAAATGAACTACAGGTCAAAAACCATTTTTCAGATCAATCAAGGGCAGATAACTCATGAACTGGAAAGGTAAGAGTGATGGTTCTTTGTCACAGTATGTAACCTTTGATGTGAAACATATCTGTAAAGTTTCATTTAAATATTCCACATAGTAAAGGAACTACGGGTAAAAAACATTTTTTAATTCAATCAAGGGCGGATAACTTACAAACGGGAAAGGTAAGAGTGACGGTTCTTAGTCACAATATGCTACCTTTGATGTGAAACATATCTGTGAAGTTATATTCAGATATTCAACATAGTAAAGTAACAATAGGTCAAAAACCTTTTTTCAGACCTATCAAGGGCGGATAACTCACAAACTGGGAAGGTCAGAGTGACGGTCCTTAGTCACAATATGTAACCTTTGATGTGCAACATATCTGTGAAGTTTCATTCAGATATCATGAACAGTAAAGGAATAACAGGCCAGAAACCATTTTTCCAATACGAAAAAGGGCAGTAACTCCGTTAAAAATGGACGGATTTTGCCCATTAACAATCCCACACCACTCATCGCCGATAACAATATGTATGCAAAATTTGAAAAAATTCCGTGAATAAATACTCAAGTTATCGATCGGAAATGGTGAGCACGGACGGACGGACGGACGGACGGACAGACGGACGGACGGACGGACGGACGGACGGACGGACAGACACCGAAGGGTATAACATAATACCTCGCCACACTTTAGTGGCGGGGTATAAAAAAGAAATCTGAATGCCTCCAATGAGTAGCACCACAATATAAGCTTTGAATGAGAAATAAAGGAGAAACATGTTATATACAGTAAAACCTGTCTTAAGTGGCCACTAAAACATAAACAAAACAAATATCTTAATGACAAATGGTAGCCTAATGAAGGTCGAAAGTATTGCAGAATGCTCCCCTTGGAGCATTCTGCAATACTTTTGACCTGCATTAAGCGAAAATCGGTCTTGAAAACCAATTTTGATCTTCTTTTTGAGTGGCCGCTTTAGCCTTAAGACAGGTTTTACTGTACTTCATTTATCACGGATTATGGATTGTGGACATTGTGAGATGACTCATACCTTTTCCCCAGCAGTAGATGTTACCATTAGAATCTCCTGTAATAACATCACCATTGTCAGCAAAGGCAAAACAGATCACTACTTTAGGTTTCTCCTTTGACTGAAAATACAAAAAAATATGTTTATGAAGTTGGTGTAAGCATAGCTTGCATCTGGTTAATGGCTGGAAATTCATGTTTGGAACATTAGTTTGGATGCAGAATAACATCCTGAATTATTGTTTTTGAGTTTAACCCTTTGCCAGTGACAAAAATTGCATCTGAAAATATCATTTAATGAAGTCGTCTGTTGCATGTGAATGCTTTCGTCAAGGACTAATGTTTATCAGCTTCTTATTACCAAATACTTGTGGTTCCTTGCAAAGTAAGTGAAGCCCGAATTAACTTTGCAAGAGACCAGAAATATTCATGATTCCATGAACAGACCAAAAATTTAATTTATTACTTATATTTACATTTTATTTTTAATATCTAATATATAGATATTATTTATAATTAAGGAAACAAAACAATTTTGTAATTAATATGTAATCATATTAACGCTTTTGTTGGATTGTAAAGTGGAAAAGGGGAACAGCCATTGTGAATATGGACAGCCAAAGGAGCAAACAAGAGGCTTGTTTTGCACGTGCAAATCAGGTGAGGCTCGCTGTCAGTCACAACACAAGTTGCACTTCTGGCAAATGAATTTGATGTTCGAAGCGTATTGCACGGGAAAGTGAGCTTTGCAGCTGTCAATCATATCTATTTCTTTCATGAGGTTATGAACGGTTGCAAAAATCTAAAGATTCATTAAAGGCTTGCTTTGAAAATGTAAATATTAATACATGAGCACTCATGTAAGATCCTTGATTTTTTTAAAGCTGGTATATATTCCAGCTGTAAAAATCCATCATGCAGGCCAAGAGTGTGTAATTAAATATCCATTTGTAATTTCTCAACCAAATCATATATATAGCAATCAATGGGAGGGTTCTTTTGAGCATCCAAAACACATGCTTAAACAGATGGACCTATGTCTTGAACCAGTCCATGTAAATTGGGGAATCTCATCCAAGTGGTCTGACTTTCAATCATTTGAAATACCTACCCCTTGGATGAGATTTCCATAATTCTAACATAATTAAAGGGAAACACACATCAAAGAATAAATATGTCTGAAAAGACAGGCATTTTCACACGAACAATTTTATTGCAAAACTTGATAAAAATCGGTTGAAAAATAAGCCAACCTGAGAGGGAGGCCATTTTGAATATATATTTAGATGCTAATTAGATGTATGAAACGATTGAATCTTATTGAGATGCATAAAATCTTTATCTAAGCATAAAATAATACAACCAATCCTGCAATACCTACCTCAAATATTCCTGCCTTCTTATTGAGAGAGTTACCATCGTAGGTCCAGAAGGTAATTTGACTCTTTCCACAGCAGACAATCTGATTGTCAATGTATGGGTGAAACTCACACTGAGTGACAGGGTCCCCTGAAGACTGAAACCAAACAGAAATACAATATTAGTGATTTCATACAGTAGTGATTAGTGGTATCATACTGTAGAGTGATGTAAATGTATGGGTGAAACTCACACTGAGTGACAGGGTCCCCTGAAGACTGAAAACGTGCAATATAAAATATCTGATCATAGGCAAACATAAACTATCCAGTGACTGTATATGAGCTGTGACATATGATTTTCAACAAGGTGGCGAGCCTGTACAGCCTCCTTTTAAGCTTAGAAACTCCAAATGATGTTCAGTCCGTAGCTTAACACTCAATGGATCTTCAAGCGACTAGCAAAGGCTCTGATCAGACTGCGCGTATGCGCAGGCTGATCTGAGGCCTTGCTTGTCACACATACCACATTGTTGGAAATCTCCTGTCTCAGCTCATATGAATATGATGCATATTGGTGACTATCTGGGAACAACTCTATATCTGATAGTAGGCTAATCTGAGCCTTTGTTCCTTGACAATGTTCTAACCCTTTATGTACTAATGGAGTTTTCCTTCTGGTTTGATACAATAAACTTGGGATGAGCCATTGTTTATATCAAGGGTCACAGGCTATAATTTCCAAATGAAAATGCATTTCTTTCTCTGAAGATCATTGTTTATTTAGCAAACAGTGAAGACCACGATGTAATGCTGCATCTAGACTTACTTTTTTTTAAAAAAAAGAGAGTATAGCATTTTGATTTTTATATATGCACAGTGCCCCTATCAGGTTGAATATATGATATTTTTGGCTCAATCTTTAAATTCTAGCCCTAAAAACCACTAATCATTTAAACTAGTTACTAGACTAAGTGTTCATTTTGATACCATTCTGACACCATACCTTGGTTTCAACCATCTTCTTTGCTTTATTGTTTCTGCTAGTGTCCCAGACTGACAGCGTGTGATCAGGTCATCAACTAGTTACTTGACTAAGTGTTAATTGATACCATTCTGACACCGTATCTTGGATTCAATGAGCTTCTTTGCTTTATTGTCTCTACTAGTGTCCCAGACTGACAGTGTGTGATCAGGTCATCACTTAAACTAGTTACTAGACTAAGTGTTCATTGATACCATTCTGACACCATACCTTGGATTCAACCATCTTCTTTGCTTTATTGTCTCTACTAGTGTCCCAGACTGACAGTGTGTGATCTGGTCCCTCATCTACCACCAACAGACGATTACCACCATCCTACAACAAATAGTATATATAGAACAAGAGTGCCAAGTGACCCTAAATCGCTCACCTGAGTTTTGTTTGAAGCTAACATTTAGGTATCTGTTGAAAACTGACCGACACGGTCAGACACCTGGGGTAGGGCCCATTTTGGCTCCAGGAGCATAATTTCAACAAACTGGGTAGAGATCCACTAGGTCCTGCTACATACCAAACATCAAGGCTCTAGGCCATACGGTTTCAGACAAGAAGATTTTTTCATGTTTTTTCTTATATAAGCCTATGTAAAACATGTGACCCCCAGGGCGGGGCAATTTTTGGCCCCAGGGGCATAATTTGAACAAACTTGGTAGAGGTCCACTAGGTGATGCTGCATACCAAATATCAAGGCTCTAGGCCTTATGGTTTCAGACAAGAAGATTTTTTCATGTTTTTTCCCTATATAAGCCTATGTAAAATATGTGACAATATTATGTAAGGCATGTCAATACCTCAGTGAAATGCAGAAAAAATAACTTTCAATTCTTAAATATTATAAGTAAATGCTCCATTTTCCATAATATATTTTCCATTCTATTTTCAAAAGTATTCAAAAATTTAACTTAAATTTTTCTTGAATTTTTTCAATGTTGTCTAACATTTGAAAATGATGTCATGATCTAAAAATAGCATATGGAGTAAAGGGTTATGTATAGAAGCATGAAACAAAGACTACCTACCATTTTAGAGAAACCCACACAGCAAACTCCCCGGGCAAAATCTCCTTCTCCTATCCTGTAGTAAGTATTAAGGCTCACTAAGTCCCAGACACAAACATGAGGCTGAAACAAAATCAAACACAAACATATAGGGAATCAATTTTAAATTAGCATTCCAAAGAAGTATTTTACACTTTTTACATTTGGATAACGTAAAAAATTTGTGACAGTAAATCCTGTGATAAACTGTTGAAATAGTATTACGTCATTAATTACGTCACATTTCCTTGGATGACAGTGTTTCAATTTGAGGCAAGACTGCAGAAGACCATTAGAATTGGGATAACTATATTCAAAATAATTATTTGGTGACATATTTTGTGAGATGCGATCATAGATCACAATTAATGGCGCCTCTCCAATTTTGAATACAATTATCATCTAATTTGCATTCATAAGAAGTATTATAAATAATAATTTAACCACATTATTACACCAAGTACAAACTTAGCATAGACCAATGGTTGATATTTGATTAGCTTGCTGAGCGATGACAAACAGTGGTCCTATCCTGCCATTTTTTGTCCTGAAAATGTTATATGCTTACTACATCTGCTGCATACACTGTATATTAAGATGCACTCCATAACACTTTTATCATGGAAGCAAACACCTAAGGAGCAGTCTGATCTGGGTTTGTATTGTTTGCAATATAGGCTACTCAGGCATATAGGCCTATGAGAGAGCAGATGACAATTGTCATTAATGGCCGAGAAAACATTAAGCTAGGGCAGATTTATCAGAAATATATATCAAAGCAATAATTTCCTCCCCCTTTTGGTAGGGGGAGATAATCTAGTTAAGTGGTACATAGCTGCAAGCAAAATGTTAAAGATATAAACAGAGCCACCAAAAGCATCTTAGCATGGTTGTTTCTGCATCTAATCAATATTCAACATATACACCAAGCAAAGGACTTCTCTCACAAAAAAAGCCACCTGACCCGCCACCTGACCCAAGCTATCTTGCATATATACATGTACATGTAGGTATATATAAAACCAAACAAGCTAACGCCTTAAACTAGCTCTATTAAGGCGAAATGATACTACCAAGGAAGATTGTTCTTGAGTCAAACCATGATTTGTTTGTTTGATTTAATTCTTTACGTCCCATCAACCATCTTTCAGTTATATAGGGACGGGTCTTCCTGGGTTGAACCAGTACTAAGCTAGGATAAATGTGTCTTGCTCAAGGACCACAACGCAGTGACGCCGGTGAGGCTTGAACCCGCAGCCCTTCGGTCTCAAGTCAAGCACTCTACCACTGAGCCACTGGGCTCCCTAAGTCAAACAATGAACCCCCTTCCTCTTACTTGATAGGTGAGCTACTCTTTACCCTTTTCATTCTGGATACAGTAAAACATGTGTAAAATGGCCACTCAAAAATAGACAAAACAAAGATCTTAATGACAAATGGTAGCTTAATGAAGGTCAAAATTATTGCAAAATGCTCCCTTTGGAGCATTCTGCAATACTTTTGACCTGCATTATGCGATAGTTAGTCTTGAAAACCAATTTTCGTCTTTTTAAGGGTGGCCGTTTTACACAGGTTTTACTGTACCTACAAACAAGTACTTTGGCAAACAGTGAAAGACCAAGATGAAATGCTGCATAAGGTTGCATTTCATCAGGGTCTGCACTGTTAACTTAGATAAAAACAATCTTCAGGGAAAGAAATACTTGTATTACAAACCTCTTCGCGCTCATCTATCGAGTGACATAAAAAAAATGAGCCGGGACATGAGATTCCAACAATGTGGTATGTGCGACCAGCAAAGCCTCAGATCAGCCTGCACATACGCGCAGTCTGATCAGAGCCTTTGCTAGTCGCTGGAATTTTCTATGAGTGTTAATCTACTGACTGAACATCATTTGGAGTTTCTAAGCTTAAAAGGAGGCTGCACAGGCTCGTCTGAGTCTACACTTGTCAAAATGCCACATTGTTGGAAATCACGTCATGGCTCAAATATGGTTGTAAGAGCAGACAACCATTACCAGGTTTCTGCAAAATATTTCAGAGAAAGACAACTCTAGTATGTAACTAATACTATGACATTTTCTTGATGGAAATGAAGTAATTTCCAGCAATTAAAAGCAGCATGAAGTATCAGAAATAAAAAGGTCACAACTGGCTTACTGAAAACTCACCTAAATGTCAAACAATTACATGTAACCATTAAAGACCACCCAAAATTGCAGAATACAACACTTTCAAAATTTCCCAACTTTCAGAAACCAATAAGACTTGTATTTCTTTGCATCATTATAAAATGTCAAGCTCTCCCACTCCCCCAACACACACACACCCTCCCCAGTCTCACTTAAGGGTTAACTCCAAGATTGTATTAGTGTCTCTTTCTATAATCAGCATGCAACCATATACAACTTTTTTATCACATGATGGGAAAAGGAATAACCAGTTCTTAAAACATGTATGCACAGATATATATCTTGGGGACCAAATGTCCATACAGTTATTTTGTCTGACCGATCATCTACTGTAATATTTATCTTGTATAATTCTTTATATGCATGTAGTATTTATACATTTATAGCAAATTCCACATGCAAGTTACTACATGCACAAATTCATCAACTTATTTAATGACACACAGGTTAAATGATCTTGTAACAACAAGGATGAAGTTAAGTAGAGAAGAGAGAATGAAAAAAAAAACACAGTAAGATAAATTTAGAAAATCTTGTGTCCTGGATATTTATAACATTAATTGGTGAAATAATTATATATCCAGGACTATTTTTTCTTAATTTTGCAACATCAGTTATGGATTTGTGCAATGTACTATACACAGACAAATTTCTTTTTAGGCCCAATACATGTAAAAGATTGTGTAAAATGTCATCATTTACCTCCAAAAATTTGTATCAAAAGACATTTTTAAATTTTGATGTCATGTCTTCCGCTTATTTATTCATGATTATCCATCAATCTCAAAGCTTTACTACTAATAAAAGCATCTATTCACCTTTGCCAAACTAGCACCAAGCTTGCATGCTGTTATTATGCTCTTTTGCTTATAAGCAGACACACACCGGGTAGGCGGCAATCGAAAACGCCAATACTATCGAGGAACATAGATCAAAAATCGTTAGAAATAGAGTTTTCAATTGCCATTTGTCGCCACACTGGCGACAAATGGCAATTGAAAACACTGTTTCTATCGATTTTTTATCCATGTTTGTCGATTGTTGATAGCGTTTTCGATTGCCGCCTACCCAGTGTGAGACAACCAATACCAGATTTCTGCACAGATCCTTCGTTTGTTTTGTTTGATTTGATTCTTTACGTCCCAGTCAACAATTATTCAGTTATGTCGGGATGGGTCTTCCTGGGTTGAACCAGTACCAAGCAAGGATAAATGTCTTGCTCAAGGACACAACACAATAGCGCCTGTGAGGCTTAAACACACGGCCCCTCTGTCTCGAATCAAGCACTCAACCACTGAGCCACTGTGCTCCCTCAAAGACACTTCTGTAATGGGAAAAAATCCCCTTTAATTGATCGATGGAATCATTCAGTCTGTTTTAGCTAGTACATGTACTATGTTCAGTTGGGATGGTTCATTATCCATCAGAGAGGGGCTCCAGCATTACTATTACCAAACAACTCCTCTAATTCATTGTTGCTTTCATCCTCCTAAACAGTGTAGATACTGATGAAATCCCAGATTGCAAGATCTAGTGTGAACTTTTCCCTTGTGGTTGATCTTTTCAGAATATGAGGCATTATTGGGTTGCATATTTACCCTAAATATTAAGCATAGATCCAGATAAAGAAATTTTATGAGCCTAAAATTGTTATTATTTGTTTACCCATCAACTTAAACATGTGTTTTGGGTGCTGCTCAAAAGAATCGTCTCATTGAGACGGTTCTTATGAGTATCCACAACATATGTTTTGGATTTTGTTTTAATTTTTAGACCCCAGCCTTTCCATTTAAAATTTTGAAAAGTTTTCCCTAGCTATTAAGCCATGCCTCCTTGGGGCCAATTTTCTTTACAGATGGAATTTATTGTAGGGGTTTTAGAGTCACCTATCTAAGTAATATTCCTGCAAAGTTTGTTTGAAATATGCCCAGTGGTTTAGGAGGAGTCATTAATGGAAGCAAAATGTTGACAGGGGCAGATTCAGGATTTCTGGAAAGGGGGTTCATTTGTATAAAGGTGTGGGGGGTTCGCTTTGCTTATTTTATCTCATTTTTCTTAAATATCCCATAAAAATGAAATAATTTGGTCTCAGTGAGACCAAATTATTTCATTTTCATAGGATATTTAAAAACGGGGGGCAGAGAGGGGTGTTCAAGTGAACCCCCTCTGGATTTGCCACTGGTTGATGACAAACAATGTACAATGCCGGACATTGATTGATCACAATAGTTCAACTTGAGCACTTTGTGCTCCTGTAAGCTAAAAATGTCCCCATCTTATAATGGCTTACGTCAGATAGAAGTTTCTATGCAGAAATATTACGCAACCTACCTTAGGGTGTTCATGCTACAAAATCATGCATATATTCATTCATTATTCAGATATATATGAGCCAAGACATGTGATTTCCAACAATGTGGCATTTTGACAAGTGTAGACTCAGACGAGCCTGTGCAGCCTCCTTTTAAGCTTAGAAGCTCCAAATGATGTTCAGTCAGTAGCTTAACAATCAAAGAGTATTCAAGTGACAAGAAAAGGCTCTGATCAGTCTGCGCGTATGCGCAGGCTGATCTGAGCCTTTGCTGGTCGCACATACCATATATATGGAAATCTCATGTCGCGGCTCATATGTCTATCAAAACAAATTAAAATACCAACCCTAAATTTTGGAGCAATT